>NW_019014687.1:2714263-2745201 GCF_000150535.2 Carica papaya
ACGGCCCTTGAAGGCCACCCACGCACACCTGTGCCACATCCACTGTCTCACCACAACAGTAAACGCCCTCACCCAAACACATATCGACCCCTTAAGGGCCACACTCACATAGCCGAGCCTCTTCACTCTACTGGCACCTCCATGCACCATCACCTGTTTTATTCCAACCACATCCCGACCACTGAGTGGCCACACATGCAAACGTGCCGTTTCACCCTATCGGCACCTTGCGCATCAGTAAACGCCCAGGCACACACCAACCACAAAGTGGCCACATAACACATACACATAGACGTGCCGTCTCACCATATCGGCACACCAAAGTCCCTAAGTATCAGCCAAAGGCCTCCCAAACACACACACCTGAACAAGTAAGTGCCTTCTTGTCCGTTCTTGTCCGTCTCCTTCACCTTTCGGTTTGCTCAGTTCTGTTCGTTCCTAGCCAGTCTTCTCTCCCCACTTAGCCTAGCAGACTTTAACTCTAACCTTCTCTAATCCTCCCCCTTATGTGCTCACCAAAATCCCTAAGTATCGGCCTGCTAGAACCCCCCTTTCCCCTACGGTTCAACGAATGTATCACCTTCTTCCTCCGTTTACTATTTTCGAACACAACTCCACCTCAAATCATTTCCTTAATCCGTATTCCCTACATCTGTAACCATTGGTTAACCTGCAATACATAAATTCAAGATACATTGCCACAATACAGTTTTGAACTCTAAATTCTTCTTACCTCTTGCTTCCATACTCCTCTATCTCACCAAATCTACCGCGACCTCACCTCTTCCAGAAACTTCCGATCAATTGCACCTTCGATCACTCGCCTCTCGCAATCGTCTCCCTCTCTCTCTCCTACACTCTCTGTTTTCCTTTTTTCCCTTCTTTCCCTCTTTTCTTTCTTCTCTCTGCCCTACACACTTTTTATATCCCACCCAACATCCCATCCTAACCATTGATTATACCCATCCCATCCCAACCGTCCATCCCACTCCCTTACATATCTATTACATTATATAACAAGTATACTGTCTAAAAGTTCTTAATGAAGGTTCCTATACCTGGCATCGCACCCAAATTAATTGCGTGGTGAGATAAAATTAGAGTTTAAAAATACTAGGTGGCAGGTTCTTATATAATTTTTGGTCAACTTGTTGGTGCATAAAAGTATGTTTCTAGCCACGCTTTGGGTGATTCTTTAATAGATCTGATAACCCTTCAAGCAAGTTTTATAATAGCAATAAAATCATGTCCTGGTTCATTTAGGATCGAGAAATATCACCATGTTGAAGTTTAGGGGTTTGATCATTTTAATTTGGAAAATTTTTTGAATTTAAAAATAAATTTTATTATCAGGGAGTGTGATTTATTCTCGATCTTTCTAAATGAATTAAAAATTAAAATTTTAAAATAATTTTAAAAAATTATGCTATATTTTTTTTATCTATTTTTTTATTATTTTATCGAAATAATACATTTTTTTAAAAAAATATTAAGATTACATAACTTTATTGTTGTAGAGAACGTGTTTAATTTTTAAGGTTTTAAAATCTTCAAAAAATTACATAAATTATTTTCTAACATGCTCTTAATATTTCAAATGGAGGTGACACTATGATATACATTTTGTTATAAAATTTATTTTTTTATTTGGTTAAGTTAAATTTAAAAATATTATTTTAAAAAAAATTTTGACACACCCATAAGAATTGAGCTGATAACCCTTCAAGAATCCGACATAGGATGTTAGTTGTACAACATCAATCAGTATGAATTTAGACTTGTTTTGATAAATAAAACGATCTATGTGATTTTAGGTGATAGTTTAATTTAGTTAGAGTGTTTCTTTTAATTGAGTTTGAATTGCTAGTGACGTGAGTAATTTATACTCTGTATTAGTGTTTTAAGCTTTAAATAATATATAGATATATATATTATAATTTATAAGTTCAAAATCCTATTATTGTACATACAAATAATGTAAATTTGAGAACTTAAAACTCTTTTCATGTAATATATGTATATTTTTAATTTATTAGATTTCATTTCAAGAAATAAAATTATGAATTAATGTACTTCCTAAAATGTAATTATTTTGGGAGTTTAACTAACTATAATTTTGAGAATTATTATTTTTTTATGTAAGTTTGAAAAATGTAAGATGGTAATATTATTGTGTTTTTATGCCATACAGAAATTAGTATAGAGATTTCAAATTATTTTGAACAAGTGATACAAACTCATAATAATTAATTATATTCTCCTGATATTATTTTATGATATTATAATCATGTCAAATGGGTTAAATATTACACATTATAATTCTATCAAAGAATGAGAAGGAAAAGGTTAAACATTGACTATGCTAACGTGTTTATGTTATAAGAGTCGGTTCAGAGATCATGCTAATGATGATAAAATATCATGTTAACTTATATCATGGAGGTTAAGTATGGTTTTAGTTTATTTCAGGAATTAATTTTTTTTTTTTGTATATAAAATATGTATTTTGTTAAATTTTGAATATAAAAATATATATGAGATAAATATATATATTTAAATTAAAATTTTATTGGAAATTTTGTAGAAAAGTGTGAATTGAGAATTAGAAAAAATTATTTGTCAAATTAGATGTATTATTTTTCCTTACATGATAACAACTAATTATAAAACGTAAAATTCATACATATAGGAAATTTTGGTTAAAGTTAGTATGATTAATGAAGCTCATATATTTATGAGAGTTTTTCATAAATATGCGATGTTGTTGTATTTAAATCTCGAGAATGGGAGGTTATAGTATACTCCGCGTTAGTACAATGTATAATGTGTACGTACGTATACAGGCTATGAGAGCCTTAATGTTGGGAAGTTAAGTAGATTTTACTTTTCAATATAACACTATAATAGAATGGTCATGCATGCGCACGTAAGCTACGAAAGAGACACGGGAAAGTAGTTTTTTATATAAATTGAGAGCAAACAAAAGATGGCGATGCAAACGAAGGCAATAAACTAGTTACGTATTCCAAATTTAATTTGTTTCTCAGCAGAAAAACAAGAATGGCAAACCCTCGGTTATTTCATAATCAAACTTTCAGTTTCTGTCAATTTCAATTTTGGAAATTCCGGCGCCAGCCAATCTGTCATTGTTCTCACAGCCATCATAAACCAAACTCTTCATCTCTTTATCAACTATCATTTCTATATATACCCTGCATCAAACCATATCGACACCATATACAATATATATATATCTATCTTTTCTTCTTCTTCTTCTTCTTCTTCGTTTTTGTTGACCATCAGCCTGCCATGGCTATCAACACCTTTCCTACTGTAGAAAACTGTGCGTCGATAGGGAGAGAAAAGGACACAGTGGTTGCCGACATGGATGGGACCTTGCTTAGAGGCCGCAGCTCTTTCCCTTACTTTGCGCTCGTGGCTTTTGAAGTTGGTGGCGTCTTGAGGCTCTTCTTCCTGCTCTTGGTCTCCCCATTTGCCGGCCTTATCTACTACTTCATCTCGGAGTCTGCCGGCATCCAAGTTCTCATCTTTGCAACTTTCGTTGGCATGAAGGTGAGTGACATCAAGTCGGTGGCTCGAGCAGTGCTGCCCAAGTTTTACTCGGCCGATCTTCACCCGGAGACATGGCGGGTGTTTTCTTCTTGCGGGAAACGGTGCGTGCTGACGGCCAATCCAGGAGTGATGGTGGAGCCGTTCTTGAGAGATTTCTTGGGAGCTGATATGGTGTTGGGGACTGAGATTGGGACGTTTAAGGGAAGAGCAACAGGGTTTGTTGGCGGGCGTGGCGTACTGGTGGGGAAGAACAAAGCGGAAGCTCTTACAGAAGCTTTTGGAAAAACGAAGCCTGATATTGGGCTTGGAGATAGGCGTACTGATCTTCCTTTCATGGCAAATTGCAAGGTCTCCATCCACCCATCACTAAATTTTTTCCCTTAAAATTTCCCATATTTTAATAATTAATTATTATAAAATTTCCACACTAATAAATAACAAAATTATTGCAGGAGAGTTACATTGTGCCAAGGAAGCCAGAGATGAAGGCAGTGACAATTGACAAGCTCCCAAAGCCAGTAATTTTCCACGACGGCCGTCTCGTGCAAAAACCAACGCCCATCATGGCTCTCCTCACCATTCTCTGGATCCCCATTGGCTTTCCGTTAGCTTGCTTGCGCATTGCCGCCGGTGCTCTCCTCCCCATGCCCTTAGTCTATTACGCCTTCCGGGCACTCGGCGTTCGTGTCACCGTCAAGGGAAATCCTCCTCCTCCGGCCAAAAAATCCACCGGTCAATCTGGGGTTCTTTTCATTTGCTCCCACAGAACCCTACTCGACCCAATCTTCCTCTCCACAGCCCTCGGCCGCCCTATCCCTGCAGTCACCTACTCCGTCTCTCGACTCTCCGAAATCATCTCTCCCATCAAGACCGTGCGGCTGAGTCGAGACCGAGCCAAGGACGCGTCCATGATCAAGAAACTGCTCGAAGAAGGCGATCTAGCCATATGCCCAGAAGGCACCACTTGCCGTGAACCCTTTCTTCTTAGGTTTTCCGCATTGTTCGCTGAGTTAACAGACCAGCTCGTGCCGGTGGCTATGGTAAACCGCATGACCATGTTTCATGGAACCACGGCGAGAGGATGGAAAGGGATGGACCCGTTTTACTTCTTCATGAACCCAAGTCCGGCCTATGAAGTCACCTTCTTGAACAAGTTGCCGGTCGAATTGACGTGCAGTTCCGGCAAGTCTAGCCACGAGGTGGCCAATTATATACAGAGGACGATCGCTGCAACTCTTTCGTATGAGTGCACCAGCTTCACTAGGAAAGATAAGTACAGGGCGCTCGCCGGCAACGACGGCACGGTGGTTGACAAGTCTAAAATGGGCAATAAAGTTATGGGCTGCTAATTTAGAAAGTTTGAGTTATTCTGCTTCGATTTACGGTCATCTGTATTGTGCTTTAATTACAGTAAAAGCTCTTTTACCATGAATTATTTTTCATAATCTAACTCCTGCTGCAGAAACAAAGCTTAATTAAGAAATTTGTTTAATCTTATTTAAAGTTCACACTTAATAGGATTTAGTAAAAAATAATTATAAAAGTTGAGTATACGAAATTTTGATATGAAATCAGTTATTAGAAATTTCTCTTTGAGGGTCTAAATTTGATATGATGATGCTTATTAACATTTTAAAAAGTGATAATAACTTTTTCATATTCTAATTTCCTTATATACTCAATTTATTTAATTGCTCTTTTGACATTTCTCTTAAAACTAAATAACAATTGCTTAATTTAGTTTTAACAATCAACATTTTTAATAAAAATTTATGAAAACTATATATTTTAATAATTAAGTATTACTTGCTTTTAATAAAAATATATGCCAAATAGTATATTTAGAAATATAAACAATATTTAATTATTGAAATTAGTAATATATCGAGGTGGTTTTGCCACGTCAGCTTAGCGCGCAACATATCATGACCCGTACATATTGGCAACGAACCAAGCGAGGCGTATGTGTTGTCAATGGCTCACCAGAGCCAATTTTGCCGCCTTTCTCTCCCAATTCAACCCCCCTCCATTTTTTTTTCCATTTTGTCTCTTCCTCCCTTCTCCTTCTCCTTCTTCTTCTTCTTCTTCTTCTTCTCTTGTTGGGCTATTTTTTATTGGTTTCGAATTCTTTTGGTTGGAGGTTTTCTGTTGCTAACTCTGGATTTTCATATTTATATCTTCTTCGGGGAAAGAACACTTTGTAACAGTGCTTTGCTAAAAAGATGGAAGCTAGATCAGAATCTCAATGTCGTCGAGTATTGGGAACTCGGCAGAGCTGAAGCAATCTCACTCTCAACGATCGCTTGAAAGCTTTCAAAAGTTCCAACTTCGATCCTGATGCCTATCTCACCTCCAAATGCCAGCATATGAATGAGAAGGTCTCTCTCTCTCGGTCTCTCTCTCTCTCTCTCCCTCTCTCCCTCAAATGGCACACAGACACATAAGAGAAAAGTGCTTTCTTATGTAGGTATTTGTTTCGCATAAATCGAAAGCTTCTTCAATTTGTAGGAGTTTAAACCTGTTAATTTCTGATTTCTGGATTAATAGGTCACCCAAATGTAACTGCTGGGTTTTGGTCATGGCATAGCAGACGCAGGATGTATAAGAGCGTAATCACTGATCATGCATGCTCTGCATTGTTGACAGGAGATAAGGCATTTGTGCTCTTACCTTGTCGAATTAAAGAAGGCATCTGCAGAGGAGATGCGTAGAAGTGTTTATGCTAATTATGGAGCCTTCATTCGGTGAGCATATATATGTCAAAACACACACAAACACATGTCCGTTTGCATTTAGGAATGAGAACTGGTGATCGTTAGGAGCTCATACAAGTATTTTATAAAATTTCAAATAATAGATTTAGTAGTTCCAAAGAGTTAATTACCACGGCAGGATCATGGTGATTTATCACTTATTATAAGCGTATCTATCTGCTATCATTGTGATCATAGTGATTTTCATGTTGCAGCACATCCAAAGAGATTTCGGATCTAGAGGGGCAGATACTTTCCATGAGGAATCTCTTGTCTGCTCAAGCAGCTCTTGTTCATGGTTTGGTTGATGGTGCTCTCATCACTTCCTTGTGTGCTGCTGCTGAAGATGCTACGAAAGAGGACACATCTGACGCTGAAAATGGAGAACTTTCCAAGATTGAGAATTGGCTTGCAGAGTTTTTGGACAACCTGGAAGTTTTGATGGCTGAAAAGAGAGTGAATGAAGCCATGGCTGCATTAGATGAAGGACAGAATATAGCAGATGAGGCAAATGGGAGACACACTTTGAGTCCAAGCGCACTTCTTTCACTACAGACTGCTATCACAGAACAGAGACAGAAGCTAGCTGATCAACTTGCAGAGACCATTTGCCAACCGTCTACACATGCTGTTGAGCTCCGTTCGACTGTTTTAGCCTTGAAAGCCCTTGGGGACGGTCCCCGTGCCCATTCCCTGCTACTTAATTCTCACCAGCAGAAACTGCAACGCAATATGCAAAGCCTTCGCTCTTCATATACCTCGTATGGAGGAGTATTTACGGCTGCTCTTTCTCAGCTTGTTTTCTCAACCATTGCGCAAGCAGCTAGTGATTCCTTGGCAGTGTTTGGTGAGGAGCCTGCTTTTTCATCTGAGCTTGTGTCTTGGGCTGTGAAACAGTGCGAGACATTTGCTCTTATTGTGAAGAGGAACACTTTAGCCTCATCAGCAGCATCAGGTGTTCTACGAGATACGAGTGAATGTCTGCAGATATGCATGGGCCATTGTTCTTTGCTGGAAGCTCGTGGCTTGGCCCTTTCTCCTGTTTTGCTGAGACTCTTTAGGCCTTATATCGAACAGGCGGTGAATGCCAACTTGAGAAGAATTGAACAAAGCTGCTCTGCTCTAGCAGTCACAGATGACTGGTCGCTCGCTTATTCGCCAACCAGTTCACGTCATTCATCTTCTATGATTACGTCACTGCCGAAGCTTTCTATCAGTGCCAACAGGTTCAGTTTAATGGTTCAGGTAATTTAATTTTGTTTCCCTCTGTGTGATATACTTTTTAATATCATTAACAAGCATGTGCATCTTTACATGGCTACTATTTCTTTCTTGAATAGGCATTAAAATCAACATAGTAGTTGATAGTTTCTGTATGGTATATTCAAAGCTAAAAGGCTGGTCACATGTTTCATCTGGTGCTAGGCAACATTGATCATTGAGTAATATGAAAAATAACCATTCATGCTCCTTAGAATCCAATTGGTTTCTTATTTGGTTGTATGTTAGGAAATATCTAACTTCCCATTAGGATTACTTCTGAGTTCAGGAGTTTTTAGAGGACATAGGGCCCCTTGATGAGAGCCTTCAGTTGGGTGGAGTGGCATTAGAAGGTGTTTTGCAAGTATTCAACTCGTATGTCAATCTGTTGATAAATGCATTGCCAGGATCAGTGGAGAATGAAGAGAGCTTAGAAGGCTCTGGACATAAAATTGTTAAGATGGCAGAAACTGAAGCACAACAAGTAGCTTTGCTGTCTAATTCATTGTTATTAGCAGATGAGTTCCTCCCTCGAGCCGCACTGAAGCTTTTCAACGCCAATCAGTCTAGTAGGTCTGATGAGTCCCTCAGAGGAGGTTCGGATAGACACAGCCATCTAACTGAACAAAGAGAATGGAAGAAGAGGCTTCAGCGCTCAGTGGATCGCCTGCGAGATACCTTTTGTAGGCAGCATGCTTTGGATCTCATCTTTACAGAAGAAGGGGACATTCGTCTAAGTGCAGACATTTACATTTCCATGGATGAGACAACTGAAGAACCAGAATGGTTTCCCTCTCCAATTTTTCAGGTAATAGCTTACATTGCAGTTGATGACTTGGTATACAAATATTAAATGTTTGTTACGTTTATCAAGTTGATGCCAGTGGCATACATAGACAACAGAATGTCTATGAAATTTTCTTTTTCTTTTTTTGAAATATAGAATGTCCATAAATTATACCATGAGGAAGTTTATCAGTTCTTTGAATATCGTCAGCATGCTGCTCAAAACTGCAACATGAAAGGATCATGAAGTAATTCTCATGAATAATTATTGTTTCATAATTTAATTCCTTCAACATGAAGGAGCAAGAACATTTTCCATCATCTGCCCCATACTCTGCGTAGCATATTTGTGTTTTTATAACGTGTCATCAACTCCATCTTTCCTCAGGAACTTTTTACCAACTTGACACGGATGGCAGGCATTGTGACTGATATGTTTGTGGGTAGGGAAAGATTTGCTACTATTCTGTTAATGCGACTCACAGAGACTGTGATTCTGTGGATCTCTGATGATCAAAGTTTTTGGGAAGAGATCGAAGCAGGAACAAGACCTCTTGGTTCCCTTGGTCTGCAACAGGTATAATTTAAATCAAGAGGAAGAAAAAGAAGAGAAAAATCTTGTTTACTGGAAAGTATCATCATTGATGAATTAAATTTTTTTTTTGTAATAATTTGATTTTCAGTTTTATTTGGACATGGAGTTTGTGATGATCTTCTCATCCCAAGGCCGGTATTTATCTCGTCATCTGCATCAAGTTATCAAAGACATTATAGCTAGGGCCATTGATGCAGTTGCTGCTACTGGACTAGATCCATACAGGTAATGCTAGAGTTGTTTTATTTCTCCTGGATACTTTTAAGTTAAAAAATTAGTTTTTATTATAATGTGAAGTAAAAGTAAGAAGGTTATTGGTAGGGATTATCAGTGTAGCCCTGGACCTGATAATAAAGACAAGGTTTGTTGTGTGAGAACAGTAAGAAGTATTGGTGTAAGAAGCGTAAAATGGACTGGTCCTTAATCGTAAAAAGGTGCGATTGCTTTATGTGATGGTTGCTAAGTATCTTTCATTCATTAAGGTATAAATTCTCACACATTACCCAGCAGAAGAGAAACCAAAACTTAATCAGAATGAATTCCCAAACTAGAGAGCATGTTTATATACCAAGCACCTTCAAAAGTGACTGTTCAATTTTTGTTGAACCCATTTATTCCTTCTTTTATTGTCAAGAAATATGCCATTGATAACTCTAGCTAAGTAACTTTGTTTTAGCAGTGTACTGCCAGAGGATGATTGGTTCGTTGAAGTTGCTCAGATTGCGATAAAGATGTTAACCGGGAAAGCCAATTTTGGAATAGAGCGAGATGCTACAAGTCCAACTGCATCTACATCTGCAAGATCTGTTTCTTCAGCAAAATCTTATGGCAGTAACTAGAGTTCTGGATTTTGTCTCTACAAACACATAAAGGACTCCAGCGGCTACTGGTACAGTCTAAATATTGCTTTCTTTAGGCAAATCAACTGGTTTTCAGCTTTTTTGTTTTCTTTTTAAAGAACATTGTCTTTTGTGTGCTGGAAGGGAGACTGACTGGGATTTCTTGCATGTGCAGTGCCCTGAAGCTCAATGAAATTGAGGGCTAAAGCTGATCAATGAAACTGAGAACTAAAGAACTTGTACTCTTTACAACTAGATGACCAAGACGATTATGGGCTTCAAACATTTGTAAATCTTATGGGAAAAGTTTCTTGCAAATAGCAGATGCTTATGAATCTAAAATTAAAAGTTTCTTGCAAATTTGAAATTTTCAGTTTAATTTTAGCATGTTCCACTCGCTAATTTAAGTGATTTCATGTTGTTAGCATAAAGTTCAAATTAAAAACATTATATTATGTGAATTCAGGCAAAAAAAAATGTTGGAACATGTACATGTTTCTCTTTTGTCATCTTTCTTCTATTTCTTTGTTATGGAAAAGGAAAAAAAAAAAACAAAACAGAAGTAACCAAGATCTTAGTGAGAATGAGTCTTGAACATATAATTAGGGAAGTTCAAGAAGGCTGTTTGGAAAAACTCAAACTAATATTAATTATAATATGACCATTTATATTTCTCTTTTGAATATTCCAATACGCTGACAGAAGTCAGTCTCAGTCCTCGGTTAACATAAACAAAGATGCAATGCAATTAAAACCCTTGCTGCTTCTTCAGAAAAAAAAAGTTGCGTTCTGGATCTTTTGAACATTTTAAGAAAAGAGGAGACCAGAAGGGATTTTTTTTTTTTTGTTTAATCATTTTGAAACTATTGGGTTCTGCCATTTTACAGAATTATATACAATTTGCAGCTTTATTAATTATTGTTATTATTAAATAATCTCCATTGACCCCTTTAAACAGTAACCAAAGACATAATGATTCAGACAGATTTAAAACTTTTCAGCACTACAAACTGTAAAGAAAAAGAGGAAACAAAAAAGAAAAAGCTAAATGAATATCTTTGACATAATTAACTTCCATTCATCCCCCGGTTTTCATGCCACAAGTCCCTCTCACCTTCCTGCAGCTAACTACCTCTCTGCCAATTTTTCTCATTGAACACCATCAGACAATCTGTGAAAACAACATGTGTTGTCAACTGTTCTTGCTTCTTCCGGTTCTATTCACAGCAGTGATAGCAGGACAGGTAAGAAGCGGTATAGATAGACTTTGCAATACAGATGACCTGAAAGGTTTAACAAGCTTCAAGGCCGGGATTTGGATTGACACTTCTGGTAGGCTGGGAAAATGGGATTTGAACAAAAGCTGCTGCAAATGGGAAGGTATTTCGTGCGATAATACTACAGGGAGAGTGACAGAAATCCGTCTCCCAGGATTTATTTCCGACAATGATTCTGTTTACCAATCTCAAATGGAAGGATGGTTATCGCCTTCAATAACACTTCTTGCCTCACTTGAAGTGCTTGATCTCGGTGGCCTCATTGGTCTCAGAGGCAGAATCCCTCCATTGATTGGTTTTCGACTTCCAAAGCTTCAAAAACTCTATCTTTATGGCAACAGGCTCAGTGGTTCAGTCCCAAAAAGCATTGGTAAGTTGGTGAGACTCCAAGAACTTCACCTGCAAGAGAACAGACTATCAGGATCTCTCCCATCTAGCCTTGGTAATCTGGAAAGTCTTAATACTCTACTTCTCTATTCAAATAGATTTTCTGGCTCAATACCAAAATCATTTAAAAACTCAAGGAATCTGGTACGTATGGATATTCATGACAACTTTCTAACTGGTCAAATACCACAAAAAATTGGAGAATTGCAGGTTCTGCAAGAGCTCGATCTTTCAAACAATCTGTTAAGTGGGAAAATTCCACTCTCAGTAGCCAATCTTACAGCCATCTCAATCATGTATCTGGACACGAATAATCTCACAGGAGTGATACCATTTCCTTCTAGTTCCGGTCAGATGCCTTCTCTTGGTTTTCTCAGGCTCCAGAACAACCAGCTAGTCGGTAGAATACCACCAAATTTCAGATATCTGTGCTCTCTGCAGAGAGTTTCCTTAGCAAACAACAAGCTTAAAGGAGCTATTCCTTCTGGTTTAGGCAGCCTAAAATCTTTGACAGAGTTGTATCTTAATGACAATCAGTTGTCTGGTCGTTTACCAAGATCACTAGCTCAACTTTCCCAACTTATTCTCCTAAACATTTCACATAATTTGATCGAAGAAACACTGCCTGATCAGCTGTCTTCCCTCCAAAACCTTCAATCACTGGATCTGTCATTTAACCTATTAAACTTCTCCTCAATACCGGTATGGCTAGCTAGATTGCCATCTCTCTCCAAACTTTACTTAGCAGGCTGTGGAATCAAAGGGCATATTCCAGATTTCTTGGCCACTACTCCAAGCCTCATACAGGAACTGGACTTGTCATCTAATCATCTAACTGGAGGCCTGCCAGAATGGCTTGGAACGCTCTCTCAGCTATATTTGTTAAACCTCTCAACAAACTCTTTGGTCTCAAAAATCCCAGATTCAATAACAGGCCTGGACAACTTAGGAGTGCTGGATCTTCACTCGAACAAGCTGACAGGCACCATCAAGAAGGTCTTTGAGATAGGAAACAGGTTTGGTGATGGTTCATTGACATATACTGATCTTTCAGATAACAGTTTCTCCAATGGAATCGAGCAAATCAGTCTTGAAGGACAGCAAAAGATTCAGTATCTCAATTTGTCACATAACTTTCTCAATGGCAGATTACCAGATTCAATAGGAGAACTCAAAGAGATGCTAAGTTTGGATTTAAGCCACAATAGGCTAGGATTGAGCTTGCCTGAGGCACTAGCAAATGCAAGCTTGTTAGAGACACTGAAGCTCCAGAGAAATCAGTTCGCAGGAAAAATACCAACTGGTTTTTTGAATCTGAGAAAGCTTAAGGAGCTAGATTTATCAGATAATCTTTTGGAGGGGCAAATTCCCGTTGGTAAACCTCTCAGTGACTTTCCTGAGAGCTCCTTTGCTAGAAACAAAGGTTTATGTGGGAAGCCTCTCGCTCCCTGTAAGCTTTAAGTTTATATGTTGAAAAATCCCTGTATGCCTGTAGGGCTTGAGATTCAGTTCGCATATACTTGTGGATTCAACATTACCATAAGAGGAATATGTTGTTATTCACAGTTGTAAATTGATTCTGGAAACACAATTTTCAACCAAAAATCACAAAATATTTTTTTCTAACTAAAAGTATCATTAATAGATTCCGCATAAACTTACGATGATAAATCCTTTAATATGATGATGACAAGAGCACATATCGGGGAGGCAAGTAACTCGTCAAGTTTATCAGTGGAACATAGACCACGATATGCAAGAACAGCATCCAAAAATGATCTCATCTATTTCTTTGCTAACATTCCATTTCACTTCTGAAGAAAATCTTTGTTGTTTACATGACTTTGAAACTCTAAACGCAGCCTACAAAATGATAAACATAGCAGCAACAAAAAAAACAAAAGGATCTTGGAAGACAGGCTTTTGCTTCTTCCTTGCCCATTTCCAGGCTAAATTTATCACCAACTCATGAATAAATGATTAGACTATAATCCTTGAAAATGTTATATGGGTGGGCCCAGATAAGCTGAACAGGTTTCCAAATCTTGATTTGCTGCCTCTGGTAAATAAGGTGAGGCATTCTAGAACATCAAGAAACGCACAAAGAAAAGGTATTGAAGTTAGCCATTTATTAAAAATATTAACTGTGGTTCTTACATTCTTTGAGCACTTATTAAGTCAAAGGGACTCTTGACTTATTGCAAGTTGATTGTAATGCATGTAGTCAATACCATTCAACCGTATACAACATAATATCTGCTCTGGAAGCTCCTCACTTTTGTTTCCCTGTTTAAGAATCCAATATTCCATAATAAATGCTTCTGAGCTTTGAAGAGTCACCAGAATAAAAACAAAGTAACAAAAGTAATAGAGAAACGCCTTTTTTTCTTCACTCCATGTACAGGGGGAAAAGTTACCTGAATTGTTAGGCCAACATCCAAGACGCAGAGCTTTAGCCTATCTAGGAATGCTTCAAATCCTTTTCTAGAGATGTAACTAAATCTGTGCATATCTATATCAATCTCAAAGTAATCTTCAGCCTACAAAAATTGATGATAGTTAGCCAAAGAAGAATAATGGTGAATCAATATACCCTTGATTTACTGATTTTTTCTTTTTCATTCTATCACTGAAAGACAATGCCAATTGACTCCCTGGTGTTAGTTTAATGACATGGTTCAGGAAACATGTTGGTTCAAGAAAAATGAGCTGTGTACATTTTAGCACAGATTATCCTAATAAAGAAGGTTAATGAAACCTAACAAGAAGATGCAATAAGGAAAACACTAAGGATTGTAACGAAAGAATGATCCAATAAGTTTGTAACCAAAGAAAAGAAGCACTAAGGATAGAAGAAAGAAAGAAACAGATTAAGCAGAATTGCATTTGCACATGTAAAAGGAAGTAATGCTAAACTATTTTTTTCCATATATTCACATAAATCATAAATCAATCAATCAGTGGCAAGCTTACAGAGTAAAATTCATGTTGTGGACGCGAAAGTACAGGCTTTTCATTATAAGCCTGCATAAGTTTTCTCTCTGCAGCACTTAAATGAAGATCATCTACATTTGCAACGCGACCTAGTATTTTCAGTCTTTCACGAAATGGGGCGATAGTATCTACAGGAAAACCTTTGACCTTTTCAACTTCATCATCGATTAATCTCTGTTTTGAAAGGGAATATGGATGCAAATCAATAAGAAATCACTCTAAAAAATGTATACATGAAGAAGAAATTAAAATTCTGAACATACATTAAACAGGAGTAAAGAACTCCAACAAGGACCAGTTGGGAAATTTGTCAAGTAAGCTCAAGATATCATAATCAAGAAAAGACTAACTTTTTTAGAGGAATCATGATCAAGAATAATTATCCCCAATGAAGGTTTGGGTTCTTGTTTTATGATCATACGGATACCTCAAACACTAGACAAATGAAGCAACATGTTTGGAACATAATCTTAAAAAGGCAACATCTTACTCTGATACTTTCTTGAAAATGGGGGTGGGAGTTCCTTAGAGTAACTATCCGAAAGCTTAAAGTACAAAACAAAACTCATTCCTTCTCCATCAGCTTCACCCTGAAAAATTGCGGCAGGATATAATGGAATCTGTAATGTGAGGAAAGAAAATGGTCAGTTCAAACATAAGGAAAGAAACAAACGAATGTAATTGCATGCGTATGTACATACTTCTATATATGTAGATACAATATAATCAGTTCAAGCTCAAGAAATTTCCCGGAATATATGTATTAGATATAAATATAGAGAAAGCCTCATTTGTTGGTTCCAAATGAAAACTAACCATAAAGGATTAAGGAAGAAGATAAAGCAAACAAAACACCCAATGAAAAAAGATAAAAGCAGCCTATCCCAGAAAGATAAAAGATGAACACCAAGACTATTTTAAAGAATTCTCGAAATACGCTATTGAAAAGAGCTAAATCTCTGTACAAGACAAATATGCAAGTCCCAGGGAATAGACATATTAAGCTTATTTATGCAAAAGAAAGAGACATGAGTAGCAAACTGTTGGAATACCTGAACGTTTACAACAAGAATAGGTGGAAGCTTCCCAGAAGAGCTAATAGCAGGAAGTTCCACATGCTGAGCTATATGATCTATTTTTCGCGGAGTTAAGAATACATCAACACCAAATGGATAGTACGCAGCATAGTTTGATGCAAAATCCTTCCTCTTGTCCCTGTCATGGAAAATATTAATTGCCAAGAGAAAGTTAAAAACATTTATCGCAATAAGATAGCCACCCACGTGATGCAGTATCTTACAAAATCTTTTTAAGAACTTAAACATAAGAGCTGTAGATGAGGATCCTTGCCTAGTCATACCTTAAATAATTATGTCCTCGAACTCTAAAACTACTTGGTTCAATGTTTGACCAACAATCAAACATTTTCTTTTCCACAGGGCAGAAAGGAACCTGAGAACCTGCTATTGGTCTCTGCAGCAGCATCTTGGAAGAAACTGAATATACAGAAGTAGAATAAGTTTAAAGTAGTCAAAGGGAAACCTTGACAAAGACTTGCTTAGGTACTCACATAGAGTGGCACTAGGATGCCCTTCCTTCCATTTAAATGATAATTTTAAGGCAGTCTTTTTCCTTGCGCTGGGAGGACTAGAGCTTAGTGATCTTCTCTTTTCAACTGTAGGGGCAATAGGAGCAAGACAAGGCAAACAATTGTTGGGAAGAATCCCACAGTTTTCCAACAACCCTTCCTGCTTGCTAGAGCCTTCATCCACAGAGGAGGAGATTTCATCAAGGAAGACAGGTTTTTTTGCTTCATTTGTTGAGCTGTCAGATTTCAATAAGGAACCACCATCATCTGAATTTGAAACCTGACCATTAGAATTTTTAGCAACTTCACTGACCGAATAGTGAGAGGAATTGCCAGCTGATATATCCCCTTGCCTATGCATGTGGTCAGTAAAAGAGGTGTGCCCCGCACCACTAATATCTCGAACAGATGACATGCTTGATGCAGATAGACCTTCAAAGTCATTTAAAGAAAACACATCTGCACATAAATGTGTATATACAATACAATGATAAACATGCCTAGCTAATCAGAAAGGGGGAAAAAAATCTTATCTACTTTAGATGTTAGACACCTCAAAATGTCCTACCATCCTGTACGCTTTCAAAGTCCTCATCGCAGTCAGACTCAAATATTGCAACTGAATCATACCATGCCTCTTCAGTGCTTCCTGCTTATGCCGTGACATGGTAACAGAAGGAGGTACGTATTAGAATGCAATTTTCAACTAAAGGGAAAAAGTGCTTAAATTAGGCATAACTTTATATAGGAAAAAAACTGAACTGATCTTAAAGGAAATGACAGCTCTGAGTATATATATATTAAATACGTCAATTAGATAGAAACAATAACCAAGAATGCTAAAATAGAAAAAAAGTAATTAGAATCAGTTTTCAAACCCAGCTCACTGTTAAGTTATCGGCAATAAAATAGCGATATCTAAAGAGGAAAAAGCACAGAGGGATAATGAATGAGAAAAAGTAAGATATGAAATGTAATTTTGTAGAGGACATAATGAATTATAAATGTATTGAAAAATCTAAAAAGGTGCAGAGGACTGGACTTAATCAAGCAACTAATCTGCAAAGTAGTGTTCGGCATAGTAAAAAACAAGCACATCAAATGAATGTCCAACAAAAGATTACAGAAGAAGGATCTTGATACCCTTTAGAAGATCTGTCTCTTCAAGTTATATACCAAAGGCTCTCTGATCAGTATTTACTTTTTCTTGCCACCATTCAAAACAATTTAGGCATCAACTCACTGAAAGTGCTTATAAAAACAAGGCATTGGCATCATCCACATGTACATTGGTAACAGTACATTATATTTGGGCTTCCCTACTCCTGTTTTGGTTAAGCAAGGGTCTAGACAAACATGATCACTTCTGCCATACCTTTCACCATTTACTACTTATAAGAGAAGTCCCACTTTATTAAATAGGCCCCTCTAACAGCTGGAAACAACAAAAAGCTGAGTCAGTGCAGCTCAGAGAAATGAACCCAGGTCCTAACAGTCAACTATCACTTACAGTTCCGCAGCCAGATTAATGATAAAGCAAGTCTCTTTAGTGCTCAAGTCTAAGCAAAAGCAATCTAAACCCAATTGTTAATTTGGAATAGATTAGAAGAAGATACCAGTCAATCACTATAAACCGCAGAAGAGGACTTCATCTACTATTTTCTAATTATATTAAAAATTTAACGTAGATGAAATTGGCAAATGATAAAGCACTTCCCAGGAAAAGAACATCCAAGGACAAAGCAAAGACTATGTATAGTTTCAAGATGGGGTATGATCCAGACGCATCTCAACTACTTGTTGATCATCAAAGAAGAAAGGTACCAAAGTTCTTTCCAGATACCCACTATACTTTTCCGAAAACTGAGCTTCTATTCATTAACAGTGTCATAATTTGGTCAGAAAAAAGAACCCCACACAAAACTTACTTTGCCTAAAGATCAGGCAAAACACGAATTACTCACCGGGACACACCACTGTACTTGGCTTTAAAGAGAGAGAGAGAGAGAGAGAGAGAGAGAGAGAGAGAGGGAGAGAGGGGTTATTGTGATCACATTTACCAATATAGACTCACTTTTAGGAAAAGAAAACAGCTACTTTAACTTATCTCTGTAGCCTATCACAGGCCTGCATTCCGAGCTAACAGATTAATCTGTTAGCTCAGGTAACAATTTCAGATCATCTAAACTCAAAAGTAAATCCCAAAACCTCTCATGCAAACCAACAGAAACGCAGAAAAGCCGACACCCACCAGACAAATCAACAAACAGACATGAACCACCGATCACATTTCACGGTAAACGGTAAATTGAATGTAAACAAGTTTTCATCACAAAAACAAGAGAATAGAGCGGTAGGGAGAGAGAGAGGGAAGGGGCGCGGACCTTGAAAAGTTTGGCTGGTGAAGGAAGCGCGGTGATGATCAGGTTGGGCGGACCTATCAACCCGGTCGAGTGATCTACGATCAGATAAGTGCGAAGAAACTCTTTTCTTAAGGGCCTTCCTTCTTTTTCGGTTCTTCTTCCTAGAGGAGCTCAATTTACCACCAACACAGCCCTGAGGAGTCGAGACACAAGCACCCATAACGCTGTTCTCTGTCGAGATTTACCAGCCAGCAACGATAACCACCATATCCAACCCAATATAAACAGACGAAAAAAGAGAGAAAAGAGAAAGGTGATATGGATTATAGACAGAGGAGTTTTCGTAGAGAGATAAAGTTAACCACACCCAACACCCAACTACCATATATGTTGGGGGGCGTTGAAAGAAAGAAGCGGAAGGAGGAGAGAAAATAGGCGTATCGTGTTTGAAAGTCAAACCAAAATATAATGAAAAATAGAACACGCAGACCAGTGACGGCAGTTTCATTGCCTTCCCTTTGCGTATTTGGGCCTTAAAGGCCTTTTGTTATTTTTCAGGAAGTGGGTGGGGAATGTGGGACCCACAGCTCCTGAACTATAAGCATTTACCACCACGTGGCCAAATTTGGTTCGGCAAGCGTGTGGATTTAGTCTTTGGAATAGATCAGTTTTTGTGGACCAGCTTTTCTATACATAGATTATACGGTGTTGTTTTATTCGCGTGTGATGTACAAAACGTCGTCGTTGCAGAGGCAGACTACTATTATATCATGTTTTACCGTTTGACACCTCACATGCAGGGACAGTCCTTTTCACTTTCACACACTAATTATTATTTTCTTGTAATTATTTTGTTTTGTATTCTTATTATTTTTTCACGTTACTTCTAATTATTTCTAATCAATATGTATTTTAAATTTTATTTATTAATAAATAAAATAGAAATCAAAATGATTTATAGTGGAAAAATAATTCAGATTTTTTCGCAGTCATATAAAAATATTGAAGCAGATGAAGAATGAGGTGGGCAAAATCTTTGCCTGTAACATTATTGGGTTTGGGAAAATAGGTGACGTGAACTTTCATTGATAGTACAATTTTATATATATATATATACACACATGCATGATAAGAGGATATGAACAGTGGACTTACGTAAACTGGGTTGCTACACGACTTACCCAGATGAGTTTGTACCAACTTCATTAAAATTTGGAATTGTTTTGACCGGTACGGTAATTCCAGCAACATTTACTTCACATCTAAGTTTTCACCTACCCAGAGTAATTTTCTACAATTAAATTTACTCCCCCTTCTTTACCATCGATTTTTACCTTTTACGGTGGTGCAGTAAATAGCTCAAGTAGTAACAGACTATGGTCGAAGTTCAAGTGTTTTCTGGAGGGGGATTAAAATAAATTCATTTGCTTAACGTGGCATGTAATTGGAACTAAATTTACTGCCAATTATTTACATAAGCTTAATAAATATGAAGATTACTTTTTAATAATTGATGATATATTGAGTAGATTGAATCAATAAATGATTAAACACGTTTACCCATAATTCATAAATACAATTTTTTGACGATAATTTATTACATGATTCAACTTTAAACAAAATCAACGTTGAAATGTCTCGTTCAATCTACCCTTTATTTCTTTATATTGCGAAGAAAATGAGAAGAGAGTTAATAATTGAAAGTTACTGATGTACAACTTTTGTTAACATGAAAGACAGTAATAAAATTCCCACTAATTAGAAGAATAGTGGGGTTGTTCCCAAATGTATAGATATCACGGAAGAAGAAAGATACCTGTACTTACATAAATACACACACACACATATTATATACATAAAAAATGTGTTTGAGGTATAGATGAATTGGCAATGGGACCAATTTTGCGACAATGTGATGTCCAAATTAATGGGTGATAATTACTAAGTGGCAGGAGAAATAATACCGAGAATCTAAAAAAAAAAAAGGAGGAATTACAGTAGTTTGAATAAAGGTAAAATTAATTGAAAATAAAGTAATATTTTAAAAATAAAAATATATATTTATTATAATACTTCATTTTATTTTTTATTTAAAAAAAAACTTAAAAAATATAATAAACATGGGGGTGGGAGGGGGAAAGAAAAAATTAAAAGTAAATAATTTGATAGGGAAGAGCATGGGATGGTAACAGCTAGCATGGTATGTAAGGTAGGACCCCCGTGACTTAAATGCTGCCACCCCCCATTTCAATGATAAAATACTTTCAATGTTGCCACTACCCCACTTTTTTATGCTCCAAATAATCAACTGCTTTCCCCAATCTATTCCATTTATTAACTATGGAAAATCTAACGATAAGGTAATTTAATTATTTAAATTTTTATATTTTATTTTAATGTTTTTAATTTAAATTTTATTAAAAATATTAAATTCATCATTCTGTAAATATATTATAAAATAATAGTTATCAATTAATTAACGTGTTTAGAATATTAAGTAGGATAGTAACTCTTAAAACTAATTTATAAGAAAGTGAAAAAGAAGAAACATCGTAGTAAGTTAAAATAAGAGTATCAGCGTATAATATTGGAGATGTCAACTGACATTTTT
The DNA here is from genome assembly GCF_000150535.2 of Carica papaya. Next base: position 2,735,290 of record NW_019014687.1, read on the forward strand.
ATTTGTATTTCGAATAAATTTATTATACAGAAATTAATTTTACATATATTAATAATATTTATAAGAAGCTGGGAACTGATTTAATTGTCGTAGTGTTTGACCTCACTTAAATCGAAGCTAAATTTTGTATCCTCTTTTCTCTCGAAAGCGTGCAAATTATATCAACCGGAGAAGGAGGCACGGGAATCCGCGTTAGTGGACCAACGTAATTATTACCCACTATGATTAAGGTCTTAGATAAAATAACTAACTAATATATAAAACGATTCGGTATAAATTATTAATTAATTCATGATGTATTTAGGTCTTAGAATATCTGATATGAAATAATGGTTATTATACCAACTAATCTAAAACGAGTCAGTACTAGATTAAAATATTAATTAACTCATTTGTTTAATCAAATGGGTTGTTTTTTAAATAATTAAATTTATATATTTATTAATTAAGAATATTTATAACCCGCAATCTCTTATGATTTAATAAATTAAATAAAGAAATTTAATGAACTTAGGAAGGCAGAAAAAACTTTAATCGGTAGATGTATGGATCTGGGTATTTAAATGCCGTTGCGGATGGCTTCTGATTTTATCGAAGAGAATTGTTTTCCTTCTTAAAAAAGGAAAAAAAAAAAAAAGAAGAAGAAGAAGAAGAAGAAGAAGAAAGAAAAAGCAGAGGTTGCGTAGGGTTTGGAAAAGCTAGTGATCTCTTCTTCGTCTACGCATCACAAAAATTGGTTTGTGAACGGAATTATTTAGTAGTTAGTAGTAAATGAGGTGAGTGGGTTTGTATGTATGTAGTACTCTAAAAGTATCGACATCCAACATTTACCAAATTATTGAAGTGATGCCTACTCAAGATTTATGAGTAGGTGGGTCTACCGATTGGTGCACGGGCAGGTATTCTGTGATCCTTTTCTTCTGCCGTCTTATTTTTTTTTTTTAATATCTTCTCTATTTTTTCTAATTAAAAAAGGAGAAACCAGTGAGATTGGAAGCTTCAGTGGCCACTTAAAACTAGATTTTTATATTTATGTCAAATAAAGATTATATGAAATCTGAAAATCAGCTTAAAAGTTGAAAAACTTTTGTTTTTTAATACTTCAATTTTCTTTGTAAACTAGTTAAAAAATATTTATTTGTGCAAACATAAAAAAGAAATCATTTCTAAATAAATTTACCATTCAATTGATTATAAATTAAATAAAACTATACATTTCATTTCTCAATCTTATCTTAAAATCCTTATCCAGAAAAATAATAATCAACATAAAATCCTGAATTGATTAAGTGAAAATATACATAATTATAAAATAATTAAAAGTAAACAAAAAAAATGATCAAGGTGAATATAATTCCTTCTTTTTTCTTATAGCTAGCTAGAGAATTAACATTTTCAAATTCATTTACTAAGAGATGTAGCCTTATAGATGTTTGTTGTTAACATAAATTTGAAACTCTCAATTCACGTATCCTAATGTCTTACTAATAAAATTCTATGATGTCTCAGAAATATAATGTTATAAAAACATGAAGTATTAACTTAGATAAGTAGACTTCTAATAAGTTAAAAAAAATTAAAATAATTCCATCAATATAATCAATTGATTTAAAGCAATGAGTTAAGCAATATCTCAAAAATACCATATCATCATGCTAACCTCTTCTTGCATAGCCATGCAATAAATTTATCAGTAGAAATAATTTTAGATAATTTCATATATTCTAAGGACACTAATACTTAAATGAAAGAGACCTACAACCATGTCTTAATTTGTTGTCCCTATTGATTAAAAAAGAATCAGTTTTTTAGCCTGCCGTCCTCTCTCCCTCCAAATGTAACTCGCATCCGAAAGGACCATTTACTATATATAAATACCCATCAACAAGAGACGATGTTGTAAAATTTCGTAACTTAACTTCTCGTGTAGGTTACTGTGTCTCTTTGTTTGGAAAGATAACGAAGTTTCGTGGATGAAAAGATCCCACCAGAAATAAATACATATGAACAAAAAATAGGATGCATGCCCACTTACGACATCCCCAGTTTGACCATCTAATTATAAAACACTATTGTTTCGAAGCGTTCAGGCTAAGGTGTACACTAACTAGGCCGAAGTAAAGAGTCCAATTTGGAGATAGCCATGAAAGCCTCAAAACCTGTCATCGACGGGGATAAAAAGCATATTGGTTTTCCCAAACTTAATTTTAAATAAGTTGTTATCATATTATGAAATTATATATTTATATTTATTAAAGTTAATAATAAAACATTACCAATCTTACCGATTTGATTAGTCAAATCATAATAAAATTTAACCTAAATGAACCAAGTGGGATTTATTGACCAAGCATTTCCCAACAATTTGGGGAATATAAACCAAATATAGTCAAGATGGCTACATAAACATGAATCATTTTCGGTCAGGAATTGGGGCTCCTAGGTGCCAACAAAATCCAATGGAATTATTTTGCATTCCCCACGAAACGTTCAAACACGAGGCTTCCAGTTAGTATGTTGACAATAGTAACATGTAATTTTTGAACAGGCGCTAGGTCCCCACCTACCAAATTTTGACTGGTTGAGGTTCGTCGCAGTTCGACTAACGACGATGTTTATGTCATGTGATTGACTTTTTACTTTACAGCAATCACCTAAAAACGAAAATAACATATCGCCATGAGACGGTGGACAAGAGGCTTGTAAGGAGAGATGAAGAGAGAGATCGGTAAGCATCCACCGCTCTAAGCCGAGATCAAGGGTCAAGAACTCGGGGGCAATGAAGCGATAAACAAAAAGTTAAAACACTGATGATTTCTTAATTCTCTCGGGCATCCTTTTTCATATAGATAATGAAGAAATAGAAACATATTGGAAAATCCCTTTATATCCTTTTTCATGTGGGCTTATAAGCCCAAAGAAGCCTAAACAAATGGCCCTAGATCTGTTTTAGTCACAAGTCATAAATGGATTCGCCAGTCCAAATGCATAACTGAATACACACACATGAATGCATTGAGAGGCCACATAATCTGAAGATAAAATCCTGCGAATAGAAGGCTCAAATAAACATACCAATGACTCTATTAATGAAGGTTAATAGAGAGGATAGTGCGTAAGGGAAGTATATGACTAGTCATACTTCTGCCCCTGAAATTGCACAAGAGTATTTAGATTACCTACTACATGAGAAATTGCCAACATTAAAATGAGACTGATAATTATATTACCACCATGAGTTTCAGATACTACAGCTTGGGTTGTTGAGCCTTCAGAATTCGGTTGCTGCCCTGATACTGTGCAGTTGTCCTACATATGGAAATCAACCAGGCATTAGGTGTTATTCAAACAGTATAAGATTTCATAAAACTTCAGTTGAACACATTTCTGAAATAATGTCTGTGATCTCCAAATCATTCAATACAAATTCCTCCAGAGGAAGAATGAGCATCCACCATAAATCCTTAATATATCTCCGAGTGATTACTCCTTGATATATGATAGCGCCACATACCTTCCTATCATATATAGAAGAGCTTAGGACTTGAACTGCAGAATGCGGTTCGAAGCAAGTTGATTGTGTTGGAGAACAGGCCAACTGCCAGTTAAGAAAAAAAAAACATTTTTCTTTCAATGTACCTGCAACTAAAGATCTTTCTTCTTCTACTTGCTACAAGTGAAATTTTACTTGCCTTTAGCACAAAGGGTTTGATTTTGTTGTTGTCTTGCAAGGGCTTGTCAGCAGAGCCATACTCCTCACTTAGAGATGAATCTGAATTAGAAAATCCCAGACCAACCACCATTTCCCCCACCCAAAAAAACCAAAAATAAAAGTCGAGAATAAACATAGTTGAACAGAAGTATGTGCAACCATTCTTGCAACAAGTATTCTATGCAAAAGGAATAAGGTTTACATGAATACATTTTTCTTGACTCAAAATAAATATATAACAAATATTCATGATAAACACCAAATAAGCAATCCTAAACACTTTTCAGTTCTTTCTTGGAATAAGTTTGTTACCAATATTAACAACAATAGAAATGTAAAAAATAATGAAGTAACTGCTGCCAAAATACTTGCTCTTATTGTGCTAACTCCTATAGTGATGAGAGTACAATAAGACGAAGAATGAACCTGCACTTTCTTCAATGTGCGAGTTTGAAGCCTTATTTAGAGAATTTTCTACCAAAATTTGATCCAGATCTTCAATCTTGGTTAGTTCACTGTAACAGGGACAAAAACTAGTGACAGTTAACATGAAGGAGAAATTTCATAGTGACACAATACATTTATTTGTATTTTCCAACAGGGACAATGTTCTGGCATTTCTTTCAAAAAAAATTTATCATTGAAAGAAACGTGAGAGCCTGGGAACAAGAAAACTCACTCCAGATGAATACAACTGCAATTCTGGGGAGCATGCAGAAGAGTGATTTCACAGAAAAAAAGTTATCCTTCTGGACCTATTAGGTATCACATGCAATCTAGGTTTAGGGCTTTGATTCAATCAACAATAGCATTAGTATTATCAGACTTGTTGACCACCTGATGTGCTTATGCATATGGATAATTGACGTCGAGAATGATGGCTGTTTATCACAATAGCCTTCATAATACCAAATGATCCAAAAGTTATCGGAAAGAAAAGACGTAAACAATCGTTATACCAGTTATCTTTGATCGTCGTGATTGCATCATTTTGTCCTTGATATATCAGTATTGAGGTGATAACCTTCTATCCTAGCATGTACATCAGTAGTATCTCAGACATACATGCAGATGAGAGCCAAAATTGTAACAGAGCTGAAGACAAAACATCAAATGAACAAGGGTACTCCACCAAGACACACATTAGGAAGATAACAAAAAAGATTGCCAGATGTTTGATCCAATGATGAGGGAAAACAAAGCTATCATTTTGATAGTTTGATTTCCGAGAAGTATTTCAAAACAAGATTTTCAAAGTGTTAGAGTTATGCCAAATTCATTACAAAATGTGCTTTCTCACATTGGATTATCAATCCAAGTCTTCCTATCAATATATCACCTATCATATACACCCATAGGGTACTTGTCCACAATAATAAAGGAAATGAACCAAGGAACACGAAGCTCAGCTTTAAACCTGGAGGATAATATATTGAAAGTCAAAATCAGATCTTTGTCTAACCTCTTCCTTCATATTTGCAACAGTCTCCTGAATCTTCTGTAAGATAAGTCCTAAACTTTTGACTTCAGAATGCAAAGCCTAATTATGAAACTTATTTTAGAAAACCAATACATGTGGAAAAGGAAATTAAATAAAAGAGCAAAATCTCCATTTCCTACCATTTTCTCAGAAATTAAATTCTGTATAACTGCATCCTTTGCCGATAAGGTTTTCTTCAGGTAAGGCTACTTAAGACAGACAACATTGTCACAAAAAATGTATTCAACTAAGTACACATAAATTGTTTATAACTACCGTAACAGACAGGTTTTTCCTTCCATGATTACAGCAAGTATTAGATCATCATTCATCAATATCATCAAGGATATCTCTTCTATTTGAAGTTGATAGTTGTTACTGACTTTAGCTGCTTCTAGCTGCGCTTCTAGCGCAGCAACTGTTTTATGCCTTCTTCGGAACTCATCCTCAACCCTTTTTAGTTTATTTTCTAGATCATATATCTTTTCTGCACAAAGAAAGTTAATTTTACTGGTAATGAACTTTACCCTATTTGCAGCACTTCTATTTCTTGCATTTAACTGGCATGTCAAAAACCACAAGTTTGAGGACACATATAATTCCAAAAGCATGGCTGCTGACTGCTGTATATAAATATTTGATTTACTATCTGTAGCAGATGAATAATACAAGTAAAACTTGAGAGAGAAATAACTTGTTAAATATTCTGATCCTGCTTATATATATAAAAATCAATTAGGGTATTATACCAGTAACTTCCCACCAAAGCCAGAAAAACAAATTCCAACCATTTACAAAAATGTTAAACAAAGACAAATGCAGGATTGCCGTAACCAACCGGCATCAATGAGAAACAATAGAAAATGAATATAACACCATGTGAAATAAAGCCAGGAATTACCTACAAATACTATCTCAAACGTAGATACATGATCCATTCTGCTCTTTAAGCAAGCCACTGAGAACAGAAAACAGCATTAAGAAGGCACTTTAAACTGAAACTTAGGTGAAAGTGAGAATGGAGCAATTTGAAATCAAAATATGAACATGTTCCAGGAATAAGTATTTATAAGAAAGTCACGTGCCTAGTTGCTCTTTTTCACCCACTAGATGATGCACATTTTCCACAACTTGCTTGATAGTCAATGCCTCCTTCTCTATTGAGTCAAATAGAGATAGATGAGAGTTTATCTTCTCAGACAGGATGGCGATTTTTCTATCTCTGGCGTCAATAGAACGTTTCATTTCGCATGTAGATTCCTGCATAAGCAAATGCAAAAGATTACTGATATATCTGATATCTTGAAGTGATGGAAGTCCTCGCAACAGGATACAAGTAGCACAACAAAAGCTTGACATAGATCCAGAAGTAGACAAGCAGTGCTGTTATTAGTACTTGCACCACTTCTTCGTATATAGAAGGTATAAGCGTCAAATTATGTATTCTTATATGGCTTCCGTTCTCTCTATGCAAATAAAAAAAAAAAAAAAAAATTGTGTATATTCAAGAGAGAGTTTAAAAATGCAAACCTCGTAAGCATTTAAGAAACTATCTCTCGATTGAAGCAGGCCGTGGATCGTCCCCTTCAACTCCTTCTGCTTATTTTCCAGCAATTCGTTGTCGTTTTGGAGGTAAGTCACCTTAGGTTAACATAACGCACGCAAATAAAATTATATATCTAATAAACCTTCACGGAAAGAGACAGAGAGCAAAAGAAGTTCACGAACCTTCCTTTCGAGTTTTTGCCGCAATTCAGAAGACGAAGCTAACTCTGATTCTAATTCCCGTAATTTCCTACCATATTCCTCCTCTGCTTCTTTTTGTTTCTGCAGCGAAATGCAATAGAATAAGAAAGGAAAAAAACGAAAACGAGAGAGAATTCGAAAACTGAGCGTAAAATTCTCAGAACCTGAATTAGAAGATGAAGCTGCTCCGAAGTTGCGCGTTCTCTTTCCTAAAATATTCACGAAATAATAAAAACATTGGGAGACAAAGAGATCATGAGAAGAGAGAGAAAAAATCCCACCCTGACATCTCGAACTTCGGCTACCAGTGATCGAAGCTGGAGCCTGAATTTCGACAGTCTGAGCAATTCCATCTTCTCTTCAGTTTATTTCTTCTTTTTCCTTCTCTTGTTCAATGAATTAATCTTTCTGCCTTTTCAACTTCTTCGACAGTTCTCAACCATGCTGCGAAATTGGGACGATTCGGCAGTAAATATTCCCGCCATCCGATTATTTTGATATCTACAAAATTTTAACTATATATATATGTATACGCGTCGCCTGCTTGGGCCTTCGTACCAGGACCAAGTTAATCCGAGAACGGGTTCAGCTTGATCGTTCCGGATTTCATTTAGAGGTTGGGCCGCCTTGTCTAACCTGTCAAATTCAAATATTAAAAAAATATTTTAAATAATTTTAAAACATTAAAAATATCTTCTTTTAGGATATATTAAAAATATCCTTTCTCTCTCTCAAAAGTATTTTCTGATTTAAAAAGAAAAATTCACTAAAATGGGGCATATCCCACGCCTCATGTTTATAAAATTTGAATCAAATTAACTATCATGTTTCAGTTCCTTTTTGTTTTTTTTATCAGTTGACCATTTCTTAATTTATGGTCCTACAATAATAACATTTCCAATTAATTTAATTTAAGCATGGAACAATTTAGAAGTATGTTATATTTATAAATTTATATTTATTTTAATTAAAAAATAGTATAAAATTTATTATAATGATAAAAAAAAATATTAAAATATATAGATTTATGTCCAAACGTGTCAACTAGTAGCATGATTGCTAAAAATATGTAAATACGTATTTGCTTACAAGTTGAATACCTCGATTCCAATTGCCCTAACTTGTCTTTAGTTATGACAACATAAACTTATACACACATAGGATCAACTCTCGATTGAGCTTTCCTTAATTGATGTTGAAAAAATGGAGGTTGAGGAAGCTCTGGATAAAGTATTTCATTATGTCTCAGGGATTGAATAAAAAAAAAAAGTATTATATTCACAAGAACTTAGAATATTTGGTAGATTGTGCTCTAAAAACGAACTTCAACTCAATTATTCAATAACTGTTAAATGAAATATTTTATATAAAATTGCCACGAAATTAGAAATTATGTAACTCAAAGGTATGTGAAAGACCTTTGTTCTCAATTTCAATTAAGTTTGTTCAAAGGTATGTGAAATACCTTTGTTCTCAATTTCAATTAATTTTGATTTATTTACTAGTGTTTCTAAAACCTTTTGATTTTTTCTCTTTAACTTTATATACAAACGATACGATATATAATTTTAGTGAAATACAAATAAGTATATAAGACATTTGGTCCTTTTATTTGAAATAAGAAAAACTCACAAAAAATCAATTTAAATTGAATGCATATGGTTATCTTAATATATCATTTATTATGAATATGAATGTTCTTTAAATATTTTGCAACTAAGTTTGAGAAAATATTGGTTTGATATAAAAAATTGACTCACTAAGAAGTTTGGACTTTGATTATATAGAAAAAAATTATTTCAAGTGATATAAATTATGTGAATATAATGAACATTATACTAAAAGCAAAACCAAACTGATTGATTTTCAAAATATGCTTATTAGCTCTTAGACTAAATCACTTATTTGTGCAATATATTAGAAGGAAGTGATTTTGTTGTTAATTGACTTGCTAAATAGGGTATTAACTAGCAATGAAGTCTATAATCGATACATCTTAAATCTTTATTTGAATATGAATTACATTATTAGATGCGAAACTTGTAACTTGTTAGATTTGTATTTTTAATGTCTATTACAATAAACAATAAAAGGAATTTCACATAAGTGTTATTATTATTTTTTTTTTATTTTTTTTCGTTCGAAGCATGTTAATTTTTTTTATTTTTAATAATTAATTAATAAATTAATGGATTAATTTTTATTTATCAAATATTAAAAATATGTTTAATAGATAGAAATATTTTTTTAGTTAGCATTTTCCAAATTTATTTGTATTTTATTTATAAAAGACATACAAGTTAAATAACAATGAAGAAATTTTTTAATTTTATTGTAAAACTATTTCTATTATATAATTGATTATTTCACAAGCACAAATCTTTTTTACAATTTTATAAATAAAAACATGTACAAATAATATAATTTAAAACATACAAATAAAAAATATATATTTCATGTACTAAACATAATATAAATTTATTTTTTAATTTGTTTTCTCAAAATCTAATAAAGTTCTTGGTTGATTATATTTTCAATTGGTTTTTCTTCCCTTCTATAAAACTCCAAGCCACAAACAAAAGCAATTAACAAAAGAAAGAAAGGAGGAATCGAACACAAATAAACCACCACTTGGAGATATTTGGCACATGACATGTTAACTATGTGATCGTTCATAAATTGTTTTAGTAATAAAACTGTGAAAAATATGTATATCTCCATAACCCGTATATTTTTGCACGTGCAAATTTCAAAAGTGCATCGTCATAAATTCCCGATGGAGATGGACGACTAACATATTTGCAATTTGGCACATGTCTCGTATTAGGTATACGTACTTTCTTAATCGTACAATATTTCAAAATTATATACATATAATTTTATACTAATTACAAAATTTTGTAAAATTTAATTAATTAACGTTTATAACTCAAATGGTTTATTTTAATTTTTTTTATAAAAAAAATAATAATAA
>NW_019014687.1:2758137-2769839 GCF_000150535.2 Carica papaya
AATGAAAAATTGTTGTTCTTACCCACTGAAAATGAGATTATGATGTTATTGAGTTATTTCTTATATAGGTTGGTTTTGGAAATCTCACAACAGTAAGAATGCAATAAATAATTTTATTTATGATAAATGAATTTACTTAATTTAAGCACTCTATTGGTTGTTTTTATGATTTTTACAAATCTTCAGTTTCTGTATCGGTGAGTAGTGTGATATTCTTAATGAGTTAGTGTAACTCGCTATTTCATTAATTATTTCATATCAAGATGACCAAGATTCAGATCGCGATCAACAAGAGGGTTATGAATAGTTCATTACCCGAATTCCCTTCAAAAGTTAGTGAAGGTCGTCATAAAATGCTCAATTGTTTACTTTTTATTTATTTTTTTTATGTTCGTATGTTCTTTTATAGTATACATTTTCGTAACCCTATTATGTATTTTGAACTATTGTATAAGGAATATAAATCTTAACTATTGTTGTATAAGGAATCTATTATTTCGATTCTGCATTCAATTTATGATTCTATTTTCTTTTAAGTTTCTGACATCTACAATTCTTATTGCATGTTGCAAAAGATCTTAATAGACTCCATAATCATTTTATCTTATTTTGCCTTACATTTAGCAAACGAAAATAAATTAAAAATAAAATACATATAATAATGTAAACAATTTAATTATTACAGATATAATAGAATGTGTATTGATTAAGTTCCCCCACTCCTCTCCTGTATTTGGGTTTGGTCCAAAAATTTTCTCTCCATTCACATCTCATTGATAGAATATTTATTATACCATATTTCCTATTACCCTACTTTATATATTTAACTTATTTTTATAAATTAGCAATTAGTTTAAAACAAATTAAATGTAAAACTAATTTAACAACAATATTATAAAGCATTAAATAGAAAATCCTTATCACTTTTACATACTAAAAATAATATAAGAAATAAATGTTCATCCCCTCCTATCACTTTCTTTTATTTATTTATTTATCACTTATGTCATTATGGGGATGAATAAGTAAAAAATTCTGTCATTTTTATTATTTATATATTATTTGAATATCAATTATATCCCATTTAAAATAAAGTACCTTCTTTATACATGAGAGGTAATGTGATTTATTTTACATATTAAATTTGTTTTTATATAATATATAAATTGTCAATTAGTTTAAAGTAAATCAAATATAAAATTAATATAATAACAATGTTATGAAGCATTAAATAAAAAAATACTTTATCACTTTTGTATATTAAAGTAATATAAAAATAAATATTCATTATCGATCTATTATTTTTGTTAATTTATAGGATAGGTAATTAATATTTCTATTTTTTAATTATTTATAAAATAATTGGATTAGAATTATATTTCACATAAAATGAAGATTATTTCTCTACATACAACTACATAATACTAATAATTATTGATTTATAATGTATTTAACCTATGAATATCGATATAAATTGTTTTTATCTACAAGAATTTAAAGACTAGCCAACATGCAAATTTGACAACATACAATGAAGGAAATTAAAATTAATTAAAACATTTTACAGGATTGCCAATCTAAACCTTATTCCATTATTATTAATTATTATTTCATTATACTATTTTGTTCTTATCTAGTTAACCAAATGCATTATTAGTATTTTTAGACCTAATTTATTAACAAAATTATAAATTATCGATTTTTTAAATCAATTGTTTCTTATTTTCTGTTAAAAGAAAATAACAATTTTGAAGAAGTCTTTAAAATATCCGAATAATTATCTTTAAGAAAATGAAAATAATAAACCCGGGTAAGCACGCCGGAGTCGAAACGATGTCGTTCTAGTAGAAAGACGGTCCTCATACGTGGTCTCTAATTATCTGTCACCCATAAATTTTCTTCCACCGTTTCAAATTCGCTCGCTTTGTTATTTCACCAAACCCTACTGCTGTGCCACCACTTTCCACAGCCCAATTGCGCTTAGTCCTTTTGATCACCCGTGTTGGGAAGAGAAGGCCCCCCCCCGCCCCCGTCCATACGCGAACCACAACCAGAAAAACTTGCAGCTTAAGCAGGTGCAGTCTCCTTTTTCTTGTAGGTTTGTTTATCCGATTTACTGTGAGTTTTATTAACTAATCTTAATTGTGGAGATTCATTGGTGGGCTTAATTCTTTGGAATTCGGGAATTTTGTTTATTCTTCATTGAAAATTTATAGAAATTAAATAACTACAATTTTCACAGCGTATTTCCGTTTACATTATTCTTTTTTATCCCATTGTGGAAACCGGCCTTTTTCGCTGGCTATCAGTTCAGTCTTGAGATTCTTGTTGGCGTACTTGTAGGCTTATCAGGAATTTGGTGGGCATGATTTATGAAATTTTGTCATTGTAGTACTGAATTTATGAATTGAGCATTTCTCAGCTTACTGGTAATCAATGTTGGCACAAGCTGTTTATGCTTTGTAATTTGGGATTTTCGGAAATTATATTGTTTCTGTTTTGCTTGAAATTTAAGATAGTTGTACTCTGCTACCGGTTTTTAGGCTCAAATTGATGATGGCTAGTTTGAGTTCAATCTGTTTTGGTATATTCTTGAGTCCTTGCAGCTGCTACATTGATGGAAGAGGTTAAATATCTCAATTAGAAGTAACAAAAATTAAAGAGAATATAAACCCCCAGCATTTAGTTGAGTGGTTATTTGCCCAGCGCTTTTCCACCAGTGCTAGGGACCAAATCATGGCGGGTGCTGCACCTTGAGCCTAAAGAACAAGGATCAAAATAGAATATAAAAAATGGAAATGGAATAACTCGCTTTTTTTCTTTAATATGGAAATGGATTATATAGTGGAAAGTCTGGTGAACTAGGTTGAGTGAAATTTGTAGTGTCTTTTAGGAAATTTTCCAGTAAAACAAAAAAAGGAGAAAAATTATGTTCAGTTATTGGAGTTCTAAATATTGGTAATATATATATATATTTTTCCACTTTAAAATAATCCGGAAGCAGACACGTTTGTAATTTTTTCTTGCTGGAAATGAACTTTGATGTTCATTCATTTGGTTCTTGGTTATCACTAGATGGTATATAGAAGATTACATCATGGCAGCATTGTGAACTTGGTGGGGTACACCGCAGAAAGGTAGCAGCATGCTTCTTGGAGCAGGTTATAAGCAATTAGTATTTTGTCACTGTTGTTCAAAACATTTCTTTTGGTGTATGCTATAGATACTCATGTGCTTCTCCCTGCTTGAACTTCTGCTTGGATGTGGTCGTCCTTTGCCCCAGTATTTAATTGGATTTATTGTCAAATGTCTACATGAACAAATGAGATCAAAGGAGTAAAAACTCATTACTGATTATTTATTTGGGATTGCTGCTCAGGAATATTTTGTTGAGTGATCCGTTCTACATTCTTGGGTAAGACAATGGCTTAGGTATGTCACATGGTATTAGTCTGTGGCTCTTTCTGCTGATTTCACCATCTTTTCTTTCTTTGAAGCTTCAGTCATTAGTTTAAGATGATGTTCAGGATTTTTCTCATATTATGTATTGTGCATAGGTATTCAAATGCCCTAGCTGTTTGGCACACGAGTTGTATATTCTATTAACTAGGGTCTTGATCTGTTCGGATAAATTGGTTTTCCCTTATCAGGATATGTTAGTACTTATTGATAGTGCAGTTAGTTGAGGCATAATTAGGAGAGTAGCTTTGATTTAATTAGGGCTAGGATTTTATTTATTCTTTTGCAGAAGTTTCCAGTTGGTACTGTCTCAATTCTTTCAAGTTTTTTATTAGGAAATCAGGTCATGGTTATATTAGGATTGAGTTAGAGCCTGTAAAGACCTTGGTAATTTCTCATATGTGATGTCAGTCACTCTCTCACTTATCCAATAACTAATGTGGGAAATTTCTCAAATATCCTGGTTGTCATGCAATCAACTCTTTAAGTGTCATTGATGCTTAAGAACCTGCTTCTTAGGGTAATACTAAGAATTGGTAGCTAATATATATAGGCTTTGCCCAATTCCTTAAGTAAGCAAGTTTACCTAGTTTATCCTCCATCTTTCATTAAGTTAGTTTTCCCCTTTTTCTATGGTCGATGATAAACTTTAAGATTCTTTCTTTTGGTACTGCAGTGGCAATTTTCTATAGCCGTCTATCTATCCTTGTCCAGTGCTACTCCAGATCAGAAATCGTATACAGAGAAAAAAAGGGAGAACAAAAAGTAATAAAGACCCTTATTAAATTCTCTTTTTATCTCATTGGAATACTGTTTTCAATGGGTTCAGGTATTGTAAAACTTATTAACTTGTATGGGTTAAGGTCTGTCCTTCAATATTAATGTAATGGAACATCTTTTTTTTCTCAAGAATAAAATGAAGGATTCTTTTGAAGAACAAAGAATATTTGATTATCAATTCAGATATAAACCCCTTTTTAATTACGAAAAAAATCATTGAAAAAATTGGTTAAGAAGTCATTACCAATATGATTTACCTTAGATTAGATAGCCTAGATTCAGAAAAATGGCTAGAGTGAAAGAATACTGTGGAGTTCAAAATAAAGATTTAAACAAATAGAATTCATATAAAAAAGACAAATTAATTCATCACGAAAGACAAAACTCTTTTGAAGTGAACTCGTTGCTGAATCAAAATCTAATTTTTAAAAAAAATTATAGATATGATTATTTATCTTTTAAATCTATTAATTCTAAAGACAAGATTTTTTTTAATTACAACATGGATAAACAAATTTTTTTTGATATCCTCGTAGGTATCCCTATTCATAATTATCTAGTTTCTAATTATTTAGGAGAAGATCATATTTTTGATAGCAAGAAAATTCTGGATTGAAAATATTTAGATTGGAGAATTCTCAACTTTTGTGTTAGAAACAAGGTCGATATTGAGTCGTTGGTTGATATCGATACTAATAGTAATAAAAATATTAAGACTGGAGTTAATAATTATCAAATTATTGATAAAATTAATAAGAAGAAGGGTCTTTTTTATTTCACAATTGATCAATATCAAGAAATCAAACCTTCCTACTCTTGGCATCTTCTATGTGGTAATTTTCTTTTACGGTAATTTTTAGAATCTTTTCGGTGTGATGGTTATGGTGTTGTTTTTGTTCTTGATGGATTATATTTGTTTTTGATCAGCATATGGTAAAACATCTGTGGTCAAGGAATGGATATGTCAGATGCAGTTATAGTAAAATCCAGCAGATTGAAATCTGTTGTGTGGAATGATTTTGATAGAGTAAAAAAGGGCGATACATATGTGGCAATCTGCAGGCATTGTAAGAAGAAACTTAGTGGATCAAGTACCAGTGGAACATCACATTTGAGGAACCATTTGATCAGGTGTCGGAGAAGAACTAATCATGGCGTAACTACATTTTTTTCATCAAGGGAAAAGAAAAAGGAAGGAACTCTTGCCCTTGTAAATATTGAGCCAGAGCCAAAAAAAGATGAGGTGCTGAGTGTGGTGAACCTGAGATATGAGCATGAGCAGGTGAAAGATGAAAGTATAGGCATTGGAAATACTAGTTTGGATCAAAGGCGGAGTCGATTTGATCTGGCCCGAATGATAATTTTACACGGGTACCCATTGTCTATGGTTGAGCATGTTGGATTTAGAGTCTTTGTTAAGAATCTCCAGCCACTGTTTGAGCTTGTGACATTTAATAGACTTGAGGATTACTGCATGGAAATCTATGCGAAAGAAAAGCAGAAGGTGTTTGAAGTATTGGATAAATTACCTGGAAAAATCAGCCTTGGTGTCGATGTTTGGACTGCTTCAGATGATGCTGAATACTTGTGTTTGACAGCACATTACATTGATGAAGCTTGGCAATTGAAAAAGAGTGTTTTAAGCTTTTTTTTAATTGATCCTTCACATACAGAGGACATGCATTCAGAAGCTATCATGTCATGTCTGATGGATTGGGATATAGACCGTAAGTTGTTTTCTATGACGTTTGATCATTGTCTTCCTGTGAACGAAGGCATCGTTGACAAAATTAGAGATCGACTATCCCAAAACAGATTTCTTTATTGTAATGGGCAATTATTTGATGTTCGTTGCGCAGCGAATGTACTGAACTTGATGGCTCTAGATGCCTTGGAAGCATTAAATGAGGTAACCAGCAAAATCCGGGAAAGTATTCGCTACTTCAAAAGTTCACAAGCAGTACAGGTGAAGTTCAATGAGATGGTTGCTGAAGCTAGAGTTGGGAGTCAAAGATGCTTGTGCCTTGATAATGCTACTCATTGGAACTCTACATATAATATGCTTGATGTTGCATTGGAGTACCGAGCAGCATTTTCCTTTCTGAAAGAAAATGACTCTGGCTACATAATGTGCCTGTCTGATTTGGAGTGGGAAAGAGCAAGTGTCGTAACTAGCTACTTGAAGCTCTTTGTCGAGGTTACAGGTGTTTTCACAAGGAGTAAGTATCCAACTGCAAATATATATTTTCCTGAGATCTGTGACATTCACCTAAAATTGAATGAATGGTGTACAAACCCGGATGATTATCTCAGTTCTCTGGCTGCAAATATGAGAAAAAAGTTTGATGAGTATTGGGATAAATGCTACCTGGCTTTAGCAGTTGCTGCCATGTTGGATCCTCGGTTCAAAATGAAGTTGATAGAATATTACTATCCACAGTTATTTGGTAGTAATGCTTCAGCGTTTATTGAGGATGTTTCCGAGTGCATCAAGGCTCTCTACAATGAACATTCGATTGTCTCGCCATTAGCTTCTTTGGATCAAGGTCTGGCTTGGCAAGTGACTGGTGCTACTGGAAAAGATGGTAGGGATAGACTTACGGGATTTGATAAATACCTGCATGAAACTACTCAAAGTCAAGGCTCAAAGACTGATTTGGATAAGTACTTGGAGGAGCCTCTATTTCCTCGAAATGTTGATTTCAACATATTAAATTGGTGGAAAGTTCACACTCCCAGGTATCCTATACTATCTATGATGGCAAGGAATATTTTGGGAATTCCCATGTCGAAAGTTGCTTTAGAATCGGCATTTACCTCTGGAGGAAGGGTTCTCAATCATCATTGGAGTTCAATGCGTCCCACTACTGTTCAGGCATTGATGTGTTCACAAGATTGGATACGGACAGAGCTAGAAAGTTGATTCTTTCCCCTTTTTTTTGGTTCATCCTGAATTCCAATTTTGCTTATCCTGTCTAAATTTACTTAAGAAGTTATCTGTATCTTCCTTGATTCCCTGTATCTGACAGTTTTTCTGTCTAAAAGATTCAACAAATCCAGCCAACCTGATGATGACGATGCAGATAAAAAGTCTTTTTGTACAGCGTATGGTGATTAGTTTTGCCCTAAAAGCTTTGCCATGCTTTTGCGGTGCAGTTTATGGTATGGAGCTCTTTTGCAGCTTAGTTAAATTGGGATGAATCAGTTCTTATATATGAAATTTCTAGTTGTTTGATATTTTTAGATTACAAACTTTGTGGTATGATATCAAAGACTTCGTTTAGTCAAGTCATGAGCGTGTCAAAGCTGTGTATAAATTCTTAATTAGGTCGGGAATGATCATGTACGTGTATGAGCATGTAGGCTGTATTCTTTTATTTTCCTTTATAGGTCAGACAATTGGTAACTTGATATAGAAACTATGGGATATTAAAGAGAACCAAACACACATTGGTAACCCAATATAGGAAAAATAGTTTTATGATTGTCAAATGTTTCCTGATAAATTCGGATTTTCAAAGCATCTTTGATGATCAGGATTTGGGTGGATTGTTTTAAGCTTGAGCGCTTGGGATAGACACAGGGAGAGTAACCTTGCTTTTGGGAATATAAAATTTAAAGATAGTAATAAATTTTGAGTTTACTAACTAATTAAATAATAATTTTGAAAAGATAAAATTTTAGACTAAAATATACCTTTGCTACCATTAATATAATCTGAAGAAAAAAAAAAAAAATTCTTGAAACAACATATTTCTAATTAGGAATAGATTTCAATTATGCGGATTGTAATAATATGTTTTCTTGTTCAAAATTTGGGACTTTTTTTCTTTTCAACAAACTTGATTTCTTTCCTCATGTGACTTGTTAATTTATTTTCCATCTTCAACACAAATAACATTTTATTATAGATATGACTCTTATGAATTTAATATGAAATGAAAGGCTTTCTTTTTTCTTTCTTTAAAAAAAAAGTATCATTTTCAAAGAAGAAAAATGCATATAAATTGAGGTAAATCAATGTGTCAATTTCGATCACCCGAATTTATGGAAAGTGTCTAAATAATCTGCGATTACAATGTCTCCTCCTATAATTCCGGGTCCCACTCTTTCCCAATAGTGGTCACTACGGAAGACGTTACTGTGGCAATTGCCCACGTTGTTGGAAAGGAGGAAAGTGCAAAGAAGTAGCGATGAGAAAACGACGCCGTTCGCTTGCTTCCATCTAAATCACGACGAGTCCTCTGTGGCGCTTTAACTTTCTCTCCCAACTGACCACGCGCCATCCCACGCGTCCACCACAAGAATCTAAAAGTCAATCCCTAGACGCCTTATGTAAATATTTCCAGTCGTGCACGCGTGATGTTCGTCATTCCGATTAGCGGATTAGGAATTAATTCTTCGCCACTTTAACGCGGTTTTGATCGTTTAATGTGATTATGGGTGAAAACCGGAAATCGAAGAAGCTTAAGAAGTAACCAAGCGAAGACAGAAGAAGAGAGGAGGGCATAACTGCAAAAAAGAAAAGTTGAGAGGAAGCAGGGGTTTGGTCCTCTGTTTCATCGCTCCGTACGAGGAAGTCTCCATTAGCAAACCGAGTGCGCGAATTAACCGAACAAGAGAAAGATACAGAAAGAGAAGAACACAAGAAAAGTTTTCAGCGATTGGAGAGGAGAGTTCCATTTGTGTGAATCTGGTTTAGTTGTTTCTTAGTTGGATCCGGGAAATAAGATGTCTCGGGCATCGTCCTCGAGATTGAGTCACGATTCAAGCACCACCTTGCGGTTGACTTCTCGCACGGTGACTCTTGGCCGGGTCCAGCCCCAGGCTCCTTCTTATCGGACCGTCTACTGTAATGATCGCGAGGCTAATCTCCCAGTGCGGTTCAAGGTATCTTTGATTATATGTTCGCCGTTCCATATATTTGTGTAAGTGCGCGTAAATAATCATATGCGTGTTAGTATGTTTATGCATGCGCGTGTGTTTATATGTATAGGCACTTGTGTCTGTTTAATTGCGTGGAATATTCGGTTGCTTAGAAATGAAATGGAGTTGAAATATGATTTTTATGCGGTGATGAGATTAGGAACTTCTCTGAACATAGTGTAGTAAACTTCATTCAGAATGTTTGGGAGGTAATTTATTTGAATAAATGATATCTACTGTTCCCTATTTTACCGATTCTGTAAGATTATGATTCTTGTGAAGAGTGATTGAATTTATGGGCTTGGGACAATATTTTCTTTTTTTTTTTTCGGTTTCCATCATATAATGGTGTTAGAGAAGCTGTTAGTCTGGTAGATGAAACAGTAATACTTGGCAATCATCGCACTAGAGAGACTGTTATAATAGAGGAAACAGTAATACATGGCGATCATCGCACAAGAGAGGCTGTTATAATAGAGGAAGCAGTAATAATTGGCAATCAATTACACGAGAGGCTGCTATAGTAGATGAAACAGTAATACTCGGAAATCATCGCACAAGAGACTGTTATAATAGTGAATTTCAATGTAAGATGGTTATGAAGTAAAAATTTCATCAGGGCTTGGTCATCAAATTACTATTATACTCCTTCATGTAGTGTGCTTGAATTAAATGTCAAAGGGTTGGAAAGAGTAAATTATTCATTATAAGGGAAGTTGATGGTTAAAAATGTCAAAATTAGTATAAATGGAGATTATTGGGTTGTTTTCTGATTTCAATAACCACGATTTTATGAGTATGATTATATTGAATTTTTAACTACGGAGGAGATACAACAGTGTGCAAAAACTGCAACTTCAAAATCCAAACCCTTGGATCCTGTTTGGTTCTTTTCCTGTTAGATTCCAAGTTACTTTCTACTTTTTCATTTCAATACTGTTCTTGATACATGGTTACAATGTCATTTTTTAGAGTTCAATGTAGCTTCTCTCCCTCTTTGAATTCCGTAATGCTAGGATTTAGTTCCTAAGTATAAAGGATTCAAGGTGGAGTGAGGGTTGCTAAGCCATTAAGATAGTGCAATTGCATATATTGAGACCATTATGATAGGTAGAAGTAGTAATTAGCTAGAATGGATCGGAAATGGAGCCAAACAAGTCATAGGTAGCAGAATAATCGAACTTCAATTGACAAAAATCTAATGCAAGTCTAATTGGGTTATTTCTGGATTATGTCTAATTACAAGTGTAATGATATGACAATAAGAGCATTCTGTTGACTGAAATGAATGACCATAGCATTTTCTGCTTGTTAAAATTTATTTACTTTTTGTTATTTTTGATTAAGTGATATTCATAGTATTTTTTTTTGAAATGAGTGATATTCATAGTACTTACAAAGATGGACTGAGTTTATAACATTTGTCTTTTACTGTGTGCATTATATATGCAGATAATTATCTTGCATAACTTTCGAACCTCTGTCAGATGGTGGTTATGATTGCTTTCCATTTGGCAGTTTTCTTATCAGTGGAATCGATATTTACTTTTTTTCTTCAGATATAAATAAATTTATATATTTCTTTATATTCTAGAAGATGGAGGAAACGGGTCTGATGTTGAAACTGAAAATGTTGCATCTTTTATGAAAGAAAAAGAACTTATTGGCAATTGCCTTTGCAATTAAATTAATTGCTGATTTCTATAAAATAATTTGCAGATGTTTCTGTTTCAAAAAAAAAACATCATAAATGTTTTCTTTTGACAGTATATTGAAGTTATAATATGTGAAAAAGTTCTGAATCTAACAACTCTTCCTTGTGCTGCTGTATTTGAGTTCGGTGGGTAGACCTGTATTCCACTGAAAACAAAGGACGGGTCTTTTCTCTCATTAAATGGATGAGTACCCGAACCAAGTTCAGTGCCAAAATTTATGAAAAAATGAAGGGAATTAATTAAATCCGCCCATTGGCCGTTAACTCAATTCATATGAAGCCAATTCATTTCTGCTTCGGTTAGTTTCATTTTTATGGATCAGGAAGTGAAAAGAAATGAAATCCATTTGAATAAGTTGTGCTTCAGACTAAAGTGCCAAAATATTTTCAAGTTCCTTTATTTGAGATGTGTAATCTTCCATATCCACATCAGTGTCCTCAAAGGTGCTAATGTTTTCCTTTTCCTGTTCCTTGGGTAGAAACTAGATGGTATTTACGTGAACTAGGACATGATTGATAGGCTTGGGCCCCCAAAGTTTGGAAGTTTCTTGATCATTGGTTACATTGTGGTCTACTTAACAGGACCAGAATGACTAAATGGATAACATGCCAGCCATATCTTTAACCAACACATATCTGCAACTAATAGTATTTCCCTCCTTTCTGAGATGCCATTTTTCACTTGTTACCAAGACAAATACTGGGATCATCCTTGTGTAAATGTTCACTTCACCTCAGACATTGAGCCCACAGTTTGTGGTGCATGAAAGAATGTAAGCAAACCAGTCATTAATATACACTCATGTGATACGTGCATATATTT
>NW_019014687.1:2803819-2822060 GCF_000150535.2 Carica papaya
TTCACAGTTTACAGTTTGCAGTACTTGTCATTTTGCCATGTCTAGCTAAAGCCGTAGCAATGGGTAGGGTTCACAACAATTACATGCCAAAGGCTACACACACACCTCGGTGATACTGATTAAAAGAATTTTTCAAATCTTTTAATAATTATCTTTTCATTTCAACTCGCTAATAAATTCTCTAACTTTATCATTTAATATTTCTTATACCTGTACCACACATACTATAAATATTCATCACTCTAGACTTTTCTATCATATCTTTAATATATTCATAATTACATAGCAACTAGTACATATACTAATTCAACCACCAAAACATAGTAAACCAATTCACCAGCAATTTCAATAGTAAACATAAATAATGACGCTACAATTAGTAGCAAGATCCCGTCGGAATCATACACCTAATTACCAATTATTAAACATAACAGTTTTAATATCTTATAAAGATTAAACTATATTTGTAAGTACTTACGTACTTACTTGATTTTCGTCTAAATCTCATTCATGAAATTATCTCCGATGTGCAAGATCAACGTGTTACAGTGATATCTGTATCGGGTTAGTAATAAACTAGTTATCCCTTAATTTTAAATACGTGTGTCTAGACTTGTTCCTAATTCTAAACTGGATGCGTAATTTATTGTATTAAAATTAAATAGGATTAATAAATCTTAAATCTAAAACAGTAAACCATCATGGATTTTTGAACTCACTTACCTAAACCGGATCCCTAAGACTCACTACGCGCAACCACCGAAAGTCTGTGCACCTCCACACGCTCCGCCACTGGACCGCCACATGCTGCCACCACCGCCGTCCTCTCTTCCTCCTTCTTCATCTTCTTCTTCATCCTCTCCTCTCTCGGCTGCCGACTGATGGTAGCCATGACCCTTCTCTCTTTATTTTGCTCTGTCTCTCTCTCTGCACCAATCGCCTCCCCTCCCTTTGTGTTTTATGGTGGGAGGAGTCATGGACGACTCTTGTTCTTCGTCGTGCAAGTCTTATCTCTTCCTTTTCTGATCGATGGCAGAGGCATACATGTCATTGCCTCTTCACCTTCCTCGACCAGAGGTAAACACGCATCTAGTTTTTTTTTTTACCCAAATTTCACCGTTTTAAGGTTTTCTAAAACGACGTCATTTTGGTCTATTACAATCCCTATTCTTTAAAAAAAATTGGTTCTCCAAATTTATTTTATTAATATAAAATATCCTTGCATAAAAATTTAAATTACAAAACAATAAATAGATGGGAATACTTGTCTCGAAATTCTATTTCTACCTCTCAAGTGGCTTCCTCTTGAGTATGGTTCCATCACAAGATCTTGACTAGGGGAATCACTTTGTTCCGAAGCACCTTTTCCTTCCGGTCCAAGACAATGACAAGAACTTCTTTATAAAATAGATCATTTTGAATTGAAAGAGGTCTGTAAGGTATCACATGAGATGGATCAGGATTGTACTTTCATAGCATTAATACATGGAATACATTGTGAACTCGAGATAGCTTCGGGCGCAATGTCAGTCGATAAGCGGTTGCTCCAATTCTCTCTAAAACCTTAAATGGGCCACTAAATCAAGGGCTTAGATTTCCCTTCTTCCTGAATCTACTAATGCCTTTAAGAGGCGTGATCTTTGAAAAAACATTATCACTTACCTCGAATTCAAGGTCCCTTCTTTGGTTATTCGCATAGCTTTTCTATCTACTCTGGGCTATCTGAATGTTCTTTCTGATCTTATCAATATTTACAATAGTTTTGTCTACTAACTTTGGGCCAATTAACTTTCTTTCCTTAACTTCTTCCTAGCAAATTGGTGACCTACAGGGTTGACCATACAATGTTTCATAGAGGGTCATACCAATGTTTGCCTAGTAGCTGTTGTTATAAGCAAACTCTATCAGTGACAAATAATCATCCCAAGATCTGCCAAAGTCTAAAACACATGCTCGTAGCATATCTTCCAATGTGTGAATAGTTCTCTCTAATTGTCCATTTGTCTGAAGATGAAAAACAGTGCTGAAGGATAATTGGATGCCCATGGCTTGTTGAAAGCTTGTCCAAAACCTATAGGTAAATCTAGGATCTCTATAAAATATCACTAAAATCAGAATCCCATGTAGTCTTATGACCTCACGGATATAAGTTCTAGTTAACTTATCCAAAAAGTTTGTCATCTTCACTACTAGGAAGTGGGAGGGCTTGGTTAACTTATCACCTAGATAGTATCATGGTCTGCTCGGATCCTAGGCAATCCAATCACGAAGTTTATGGTGATATATTCTCATTTTCACTCAAAAATCGGCAAAGGTTGGAGGGGTCCACTAGAACACTGTTATTATGCTTTCACCTGCTGACAAGTAAGACATTTAGAAACATACTCAGCGATGTCTTTTTTCATACTATTCCACTAAAATCAAGGTCTTAAATTCTGATACATTTTAATACTACCCGGATGCATGATGAATTTAGAGCAATGAGGCTCAATTAAAATGTCTTTCTTTAATTCATCGTTATTGAAAATACACACCCTGTCATTAAATCTGAGTAACCCATCATTCGACACTCTTAACTCTGACTTCAAACCTTGCCCTGTGTCTCTTCTAATGACCGATAATGTAGAGTCGATCAACTAAGCATCTCTGATCTGCTGTAGTATTGTAGGTTTAACATTTAAACTGGCCAAATAAACACCTTCAGCCTGATCATGGAGTTGAATTTCATGTACAGCCTCTAAAAGCTTCCACTCAAAAATCATCATGAAAGCTAGTATCTCTATATTCCTCCTACTAAATGCATCTGCTACTACATTACCTTGCATAGATAATACAAGATCTTACAGTCATAATCTTTAGGAGTCCTATCCACCACCTCTGGTTGAGATCCTTATTAGTAAAAATATATTTTATAGTTTTATGGTCAGTATAGGTCTCGAATGTTTTACCATACAAATAATGACGCCAAAGTTTCAGGGCATAAACAATTGTGGTGAGCTCTAAGTTCTGAGTGAGGTAATTTTGTTCATGTGTCTTCAGTTGTCTAGACCCATAAGCTATGACCCGTCCATACTGCATCAAAATACATCTCAATCCCTGATAAGAAACATCACTGTATATTGTATACTCACTAGTTCCATTTGGTAAAACTAGCACAGGAGTTCTGGTCAACCATTGCTTGAGATCTGTGAAAATTCTCTCACATGCTTCATCCCATTCGAACTTGACATCTTTCTTTATAAGTTGAGTAAGAAGAACTACAATCTTGGAGAATCCCTTCACAAATATGTAGTAATACCCAGTTAATCCTAAAAATTCTTTGATATCCTTGATCGTAGTAGGTCGTTCCTAAGTTCACACGGTCTCAATTTTACAGGGATTCACTAATACACCATCTTTTGATATTATATGTCCCAGAAAGGCAACTTAATCGAGCCAAAAATCACACTAACTTTTGCATACAACTTTTTTTCTCTAAGAACCTGCAAAACTTGAGTCAGATGTGAAACATGTTCCTTCTTACTCTTAGAGTAGAACAAGATATCATCGATGAAGATTATGACAAATTGATCTAAAAACAGTCTGAAGAGCCTATTCGTCAAGTCCATGAAGATTACAGGTGCATTAGTCAACCCAAACGGCATGATAAGAAACTCATAATGTCCATATCTAGTCTGAAAAACTATCTTCAGAATGTCTTCAACTTTTATCTTTATGTAATGATACCATGAACGTAAGTCAATCTTAGAAAAGACTCGTGCACCCTGTAATTAGTCAAAAAGATCATCAATTCTAGAGAAAGGAAACTTATTTTTTATTGTAACTCTATTTAATTTCCTATAATCCATACACAATCTCAATGTTCCGTCATTTTTTTTGCAAATATGACTGGACTACCCCAATGGGACACACTATACCAGATGAAACCCCTATCTAAAAGTTTTTGAATCTACTTCCCCAACTCCTTCATTGTGATTCAGCTCATCCTGTATGGGGCAAATGAAATTGGTTAAGTACCTGGCTAAAAATCGATGGCAAATTCCATTTCTTGGTCTACGAGCAATTCTGGTAGGTCATCAGGAAAAATATCCATAAATTCCCTAACTACTGAAATTTCTTGGATATTGGCCCCCTTACTTATCTTACATATTACATATTAAAATTGTTATATCACCTCATATAAATTAAAATCAATAGATTATTTTTCTTATACAAAAATAATTAAGAAGGAAAAAGGAAAAGTCATTAGTACGAGAATGGTACTTGATTAAAAATATTGAATACAACTTTTTTATGGTAGTAGTCAACAATAACATGATATGCTGCTAACCAGTTCATTGCTAATATTACATCGAAATCCCTAATATCTAATAATATTAAATGTACCTCAAATTCTTTATCTGTGACTTCTATTATTTATGACTTATAAACTATATTGGCCGCCATATTACCATTTGTGGGGGGTGGACACTACTAAAGCAAAATCAAGAGACACAGGAACAACACTTAAATACGGTGCAAATGCATGTGAAATAAAAGAATATGTAGCTCCAGGATCAATTAAAGTATGTGTTATATGCTTACAAATAAAGTATATACCCTGAATCATGTCGGGAGCAACTGTCGCATCCTTTGCTGTGATGGCATAAACTCATCTTTAGATTGCTGGACTAGCTTGTAACACCTAAATTTTTTATTTTGTTTTTATTGGAATTGTTTTTATTTTATTTTATTTTAGTAATTAATTTATTAGGTAATAATTATGTAATTTTAATTTAATTTAATTTAATTTAATAGAAATAAAAATAATAATAATGATAAAAAGGGGTAAAATTATTTTTTAGATTTAATTGAAAATTATTTTGAGAAAAATGGGTGAAAATTTAGATTCTAAGAGTGTTTTTGAAAAGAAACTCGAAAATCAGGGGTCAAAACGCAATTTAAAAAAATTATGCCACGTCAACAGCTTCGGCCAACCAGGACACGCCACGTGGCAGAGATGCTGATGTGGGAAGGCCATGCGGAACGGGCCAGATCAAACGCGCACATGGACGGCCCAGATTGTACGTGTGCTGATGGTTTAGATTGAATCACGCACGGACAGCCCAGATCACATCGCGATGGACGGTCCAGATTTATTTCTAATTTAATTGCGATTAGACGGTCCAGATTAAATCGTGATGGACAGCTCAGATTAAAAGGGAAGGGTTATAAATAATCTCATCCACACCCAACCCCAAACCCTAGCAGCCAGAGCCCTCGCCGGAGAAGACAGCCCAGCCACTGAAGGAACCGACCGCCGCCGTCACCCACCGCCGCACCGGCGCACTTTTCGGCTCCCAAACGAGGTAAAATTTCTCTCTTTGGCTCAGATTTCGATGTTGAACCCCCTTGTGGCCAAATCGGAACTAAATCACCGACCAATTGGCCAGAAAACACCGCCGAAATCCAACGACGCTGCCGCGGGTTTTCTCAATTTTTACCTCCGATAAGGTCCTTTCCGTTTCCCGTTCGATGTAATTTTTATACCATTATGACCATCGTCATTTTCTCTACAGGTTGACCGAAGCAAAATACAAAATCACGACTTGCACCAGAGGAGCCGCCGCACCCGAGAGCTCCGCAGCCGGTAAGTCTCAATTTTTTGAGTTTTTTCAGCCCACCGAGGGCCTTACGTGTGTTTTATCACATGAATCAATGCAAGTTTGGCCGAATTCAGCCGAAAACGGCCAGAAACGGCCAACCCGAGGTGGATCGCCGCCGTGTTGGAATTCCAAAATTGGCCGAATCGGCCCGAGGTCTGATTTGGGGTTTTTAAGGACATGTGCAGGTACCAGAAGTATGTTTCAGTTTTCAGAAAAAAATTCAGGGAATCTAGGGACTGCCCGTAGGCACAGTGAAAACCCGATTTCAGACCCCAAAACAAGTAAGGATCCTTCATTCTATTTTCTATCACGGTATTAAAGCTTAATAAATAATAAAATGGTATTTTATGAATTAATAGATATGTATAATTAATTAAAATTGCTAATGGGGCCCGAACCTGATGTATTTGTCGGTATGTTCCTGTTTGATGTATTCTACAGTCTAAATGCAGTATAGCATTTGATTATTTATTCTGTGATTTTGTATGCATGAATCACTGTTTAATCTATTATGGTTTGAATTATTGTAAACCCGATGTTGTGTTGCTTTGTTTGGTATGCGTTACTGGTTTACGTATTCATGTTGATTTGGTAATTGAGACTAAAAAAAATAAAAAGGGTATGTGAATTTATAAATGGATAAGTTCAATAGCCTCACTAGATATCCTGAGAGATGGTGGACGGAACGGGTCTATAGGGAACCCTACCGGGAACGGAGTCTCTTATATCGGACGGGGTATGGAGACTTTAAATGTTTTGATGCTCATACCTGACGGGGTATAGGGACGGCCCGCTTCACCCTCATACCAGATGGGGTATTAAGGTTTATGATTTTGGCGCTCATACCGGACGGGGTATGGGGACAGCCTTGGAATTAAGGTGAATGGTTCACGTGTAGCGGGGACCCCTATGGATCCCCATTGATACTAGTAAGCTGATAAAAGAGGAAATTTATTGTCTGATGATTGAAATACAAGAGTATGATATGTGTTATGTTACAGAGTGTGCATGATCTTATGATGTTTATAATGTTATTGTTTTTATAAGTTATTTTCATGAATCTCACCGAGGTAAGTGGACAGTAAAGGGTTTCATTATTGATAAATGAATTTATTATAAATTATGCTCCATTGGTCATTTTTGTTTTCTACCAACCTTTACTTCTGTGACAGTGAAATAGTGTGACATCTTTATTAAGCTAGTGTAGCTCATTCCTTACTTAACTATTTCAGATCATGAGGACTTAGTTTTCGAGCCCGTTCCGC
Organism: Carica papaya; assembly: GCF_000150535.2. The sequence continues at coordinate 2,810,730 of NW_019014687.1, forward strand.
AGGAAGACGGAGAATAGAAGCCTAAAGATTTATTAGTTTTTCTTATAGTATTCATTCATAGTATTTCTTTTAGTTAGTTTATTTTTTTATATCTTTAATATGTTTTGATTATTGTGTATGGGATGTTAATCATAATCTATTTTATTTCGCTTCCGCACTTAGAATAAATATATATATTTTCTTTTAATTTTTGGGGCCGTTACATAGCTTGTGATTGAGGCTGGGGGCAATCACAGATCTGATGATCAGTACTTCCACATTTGAAGCAGGCATTGTTGAGTCGGTAACATGGGATATTTCCATGATTCTTGCTACAGTGAACATAACTCTGACCTTGTCTGGCCGGTAAAGTTTGCAGTGGGACAGGTGAGCTACTTTAGGTCTCTTATTCTGGTGGCCCTAACTTGGGAGTGGCTTTTTGTAGGGGATTGGAGGCCTGAAACTACCTGTTATCGATGTAGAGGTCCCAATAGTACTCTCAATAAATTGTGTCTTGACTAGAACCTACTAATAGGTATAAAGCCCAAGTACTACCAGGGGACAAGGTGAGCTACTTTAGGTCTCTTATTCTGGTGGCCCTGACTTGCGAATGGCTTTTTGTAGGGGATTGGAGGCCTGAAACTACCTGTTGTTAGTGTAGAGGTCCAAATAGTAATCTCAATGAGTTGTGCCTTTACTAGAACCTGCTAATATGTACGAAGCTCAAGTACTACCAGGGGGTTCCTAATCTCTTGACAAAGACCCCACTAAAACTTTCGAGTCATTTTCCCTTCATAAGATGTAATTTCAGGAGAGTAGCAGCTAAGCTCTGTGAATCTTCTAGCATAATCAGTGATTGAGAGCTTCATTCGGTTAGCTGGGCGAACTCTATCTCCTTTTGATGATGAATGTGGACAGAAAAGTACTGGACATTAAATGCCTCCGAGAAGTGTTCCTATGTGATGGGCATGGGTAGAATAGTATGTTTAACTTCCCATCAGCGCTCTGATTCTCCCTCAAGCATAAAGGTGGCGAAGATAACATTTTGTTCATCAGTTAGTCCCAAAACTCTAAAAAACTTTTTAATTGTTTTTAGCTAATTTTCAGCCTCATAGAAAGTTGATGCCCCTATAAATAAGATTGGATTCAATTGTTTATACCTCTCAACATAACCTAGATCCATCGCTAGTAGAGTTGGGCCCTTTTAAAATGGAGGAGGTGGAAGATTTGGCAGTTCTCCCCATATAGGAACAGAGGGAGGATCCAAAAGGTCCCTCCTTTCTTCGCTAGCCTACTAACTAGTAACAAACGTCTCTACTAAGTTATAAAGATGATCAACATCTTCCCGTAATGATTCTATCTAAGAAGATCTGTTTGTAGGGGGTCGTCCTTGCCTCATTTTTTGTTTACCTACAACACCAAAAAAAAGTTTTATGACTTATCTTTTTAAAATTATATTCTCAACTATAATCCTATCCTTAAGTCTCATGTACATGGGATGGTTTCGAGGAACGTGGGCTCTAATACCAATTGTGACAGCCGAACTCCCATCCAGAGTCCTGAACATACACACACTATATCATTATAAAATAATCTATAAGAATAATTCGTACAGCAAATTTTAAAATAATAAAAAAATATATCTATTGTATACTTAGCTCAAATATCCCATATCTACGAGACATGCATAAACTCTAAAATAAATACTCATTAAAAATAAAATGATTAACATTAAGTGTTATTCGAATTAAAATAAAAATTGAATGATCTCCTAGCAAATCTTTCACTATTCAAGAGTAGAGTTCTGAATATCTTGATCTGAAAGAGATAAATAATAAATAAGGTGAATTTAATATGCTCAGTAAACATATAAGTACCAACAAATAATAGGATAATTTGCCCAAGTTGGTAAAAAATAATAAACTATCAATGGAGACAGTTTAAAACACTTTTATCTTTGATTCAAAAAACACATGATATCTACACTCTAATTCATTAATCAAACCTTACAAATCAGTTTATTCAGTATTCATTAAAAATCCATTATTTCAGTATCATAACTCAGGGTATAAGCAGTTCAATAAATAGCGTAATTCAGTATTCAGTATCATAATTTAGACAGTAAGCAGTTCAACAAATACTAATTCAGAATTTTAGTATTATAAACGTTACACATGACTTCATATTCATTCCTATCAGTTTATATCTTATTAAAATAATTTTACCGCGCGATGCTATTTCCGTCGATATCAACGAGAGCTGTAAGGATCCCCTCTACCACGTGAATACATTACAGTTCAGTTCACAGTTCGCAGTATACAGTATTCAGTCCACAGTTTTATAGTACTTGTCGCTTCGCCACGTCTACCTAAAGCTGTATCCCACGGATAGGATTCACCACAATCATATGTCAAATGCTACACACACACCCACTCCTCAGTAATACCGGTTAAATGGATTTTCTACATCTTTTAATAATTATCTTTTCATTTCAACTCGCTAATAAATTTTCTAACTTTATCATTTAATATTTCTTATACTTGTAACACACATACTGTAATATTCATCACTCTAAAATCTTCTGCATATCTTTAATTTATTCATAATTATATAGCAACCAGTACATATACTAATTTAACCACCAAAACAAAGCAAACTAATTCACCAGTAATTTTAATAGTAAACATAAATAAAGACACCATAATTAGTAGTAAGATTCTATCGGAATCATGTGCCTAATTACCAATTATTAAATATCACGGTTTTAATATCTTAGAAAGATTAAACTACATTTATAAACACTTACTCACTTACCTGATTTCGTTAAAATCTCGTTCGTGAAATTATCTCTGATGTTCAAATCAACTTGTACACTTATATCTGTATCGAGTTAGTATGAACTAGTTATCCTTAATTTTAGCACTCGTATCTAGACTTGTTGCTAATTCTAAACTAGATATGTAATTTATGAATTAAAATAAATAGGAATAATAAATCTAAATCTAAAACGGTAAACCATCACGATATTTGAACTCACCTACCCGAACTGGGTCCCTAGGACTCAATACATGCAACCACCAGAAGTTTGTGCGCCTCCACATGTGTCGTCACTGGACCGCCATGGGCCACCGCCACCGCCACCGCCACCCACTGACGGTCGTCGCCGCTCGCTGCTGTTGATTGGCCAAATTCACCGCAGAGTGCTTCATGCCTTTGGATCCAACACAAATCTGGTGGAATCGCGCCAAAGGGAGCCGTGGAACAACCAAACTCACCCTGAGCTGCCATGCAAACTGTTCTCTTCTCCCGCGGATCACTGCACGCAGCACTGTGTTCTTCTCCCGCGCGTAGCACTATCCTCTTCTCCTTCGTCCTCTCCTCTCTTAGTTGCCGACTGACGGTAGCCACAACCCTTCTCTCTCTATTTTCCTCTCTCTCCCTCTCCCTCTCCCTCTCTCTTTCTCTCTCTTCCTGCATCAATCGCCTCCCCTCCCTTCATGTTTTATAGGGAGGGGTAGGAGTCCTGCATGACTCTTTTTCCTCATCGTGCAGGTCTCATCTCCTCCTTTTCTGGTCGATGTTAGAGGCGCACATGACTCTACCTCTTCACCTTCCCGACCAAAGGTAAACACACCTTTGATTTTTTTTTTAATCCAAAACGATGCCATTTTGGAGTTTCCCAAAACGACTTCATTTTAGTCTATTACATAAGTATCTTCCTAGCGAGAGAAAAATTCCCTACTAACAAGAAGTTTTCCTTAGTAGGGTTGTGAGTGATTCTAATTCTTTAACGTGTAATTTGGAGGACTAAATTAGGTGAGAGATTTGTAATACATATTTGGTGCCTAGCTGGGTATAAAAGAAAATAATAATAATAATAAAATCTACACATAATTAATTAAAAAATAAAAAAAAAAAAAGAATAGTTGGAAGCAAAAGAAGGGGAAGAAGAAAGAGAAGAGAGCGCAATAGACCGAACCGAGGGGTCTATGCACGACGAACTTGTCGGAGAAGAAGTTCGTGCGCGTGACGGAGGAAGGATTTATGTGCAACTAGAGAGGAAGCATACATTGGCCATGGTTCATAGTGGAGGAGAGAAAAAGCAGTCGCAAGAAAGAAAAGAGAGAAAAAAGAAGAAAAAAAAAGAAAAAAAAACATGGCGACCATATTTGTTGTTGGTACGTCGTACGCGGCGACGCACATTGATTCCAGCATCGACACGTAATATTTTTCAGTGACACTGGCGACTGGGACTGCATATCCCAAGGTAAAATTCGTTACTTGTTTTGTGTTATGTAGTTTTTGAAATTATTCATAAATTAATGTGTGTTTTCTATTATAAATGAAAAAAATTATTCAAATGGCATCCGAATTTTTGAGAGGAAATCATATACCCAACTAGAAAGGATTTTCAAAACTTTTATGATCACGTTGTAAATAAAAATTATGTATATTTTGTATGGAAACATAAATTATATATTTATGTAAATGTGTATATATATATTGTAACAAACAGTGTACAAAATATTTAAAAAGAAAAAATATATATATATATATCTATGAGTATGTACACATGGGTCATGAATGAACCCCACAAGAATGGAGGAGTACGTCACATACACTCTGCATCCACTAAAATCATAAAAGACCCAACTGTAAAAGAACAGTAGAAGAAAAAGAGAGAAATTTTCAGAAAAGAGAGAATCAGCAAACAGAAAATAACAGAGCAAACTAACCACTGCCAAGTGTGCAAACCGGTTAGAAAATGTTGTCAGTGTGAGGAACGTTCCGAAAGAAACACCTGGCACTCATCAAGCAGGTTGGAGGGTACTGATGGGGTTCTAGTTGTGATGAATGGCTGGGAATAGGGAGAGAACCCAACAACTGTGATTGAATGCCTTCAGTTTAAAAGGGAGGGAGTAATGGGAAGAAAAAGGAGTAAAAAAAGAGAGGGTGTGAAGTAGGAGAGGAACGAGCAAAGCAAAGGAGGGGAAACAGAGGAGGATAGCGACAGAATGGATGCTCATCGAGGTAAGACAAATTTAGATTTCAAATATTGAATTTGAATTAATATATGAAATTCCTGATCTCGGTTATGAAAGAGAGCGAGAAGAAAGGGAGAGGATTGGAGGAAATGGCGAACAACTAGTTGCGGGGAGGGAAATTGGGAGACAGAGGGCGGTAGCCGAAAGGAAAAAAAATAAGACCCAACAACTCTGAAATCCAAGGGGCGACGGGGAATTGGAGGGGGGGCAGAGGGATACCAAAAGGGAGAGTGTGACCTGTAACAACATGAGAAGGAAACCAGAAATTGGGCGAGGCTAGCGTGTAAAATGGGAATGGATAGCGATGTCAAACCATAAAAGATATGTCTACCGAAGGGTTCACATATTATGGTTGAAAACCATAATACAGTCAAACCATGGCCGAGACTGCATGGCATCTACTCATTCTCTTTTGTGTAAATTTTTATATTGTTGGTGACAAAAATCTGCACCCATTGGAAGTTAAAATAAAAGTGGGGGAGGGACCCGATAAGGGTCGTAGCAATGTACATTACATTGCGATTTGGTGCGACGCACGGTGCTGACATGTAGCTGCTGCTGTTGTGCAACGTAGGTTACAATTTTGTTTTCCCCATAAGGTTAAAATTTACATATTAATATTAGCATTAAGTTGAGATTATAGTTTTGGAGACTGAGTCATTGAGTGTCTGTTGGGAGAAAAATTAAGATAGAATGCAGGGAAACCAATGGGTCTTGGGTTAACTTCATCTGTATAGCTTCGGGCATGTTTTGTAGGCATTCCACGAAAAAAGGTGAATGTCATTGTGATAGACTCAATAAATGAGTCGAAGGGCTGATGCCCGGGTCATACTGTTGGCAATAAATATGTCATTAGACTGGTATGTTTTTGGTGCATATTGTTGGCATGTTTTTAATTATTTGGTGCTCCGGCGAGAGCAAATTTGGAAAAATAGTGGCCCAGTCGGAACGAATTATGGGGTAGAAGCCCCAAGAGTGTAGTATTTTTGAAATTCTGTGTGTGATTGATTAGTGAAATTATAAGATTATGTTGAGCATTTATAACTGAAAAGGGGTCCTTCTGGATCGTTGCACGAGTCTCTGCAAATGTATAATTTATAATTGGTTCATATTTGTTGGCACGCTCTTGAGAAAAGCAAAGCTGGAAATAATGCTGGGCCCTTCTACACAAGGTCGAGGCGTTGAAGGCCCAAAGAACTCTTAAGTAATGCTGGCTGCATATATGGTGTGTGTGGGTATGCATCTCTACACTTTGGAGAGGGGAATCCATTAACAAGGTTGATCCATTCCATGAGTGAGTCGAGGGATTAAGATCCCAATGTTCTCTATTTTATTTTTCTTTCTTTCTTCTCTTTACATGTGAACTCGCATGACACATTCGGAGTACATAATGTAATTGGTATGGGAGTCGTTTCACTGGAGAATGCTGGAAGACTTTGTATAAGGGGAAGTGGCCTGGAGGTAGAGGGGAAGTCAAAGGGATAATAACAGGGCAATAGGACATTAAAATGATGCCTAATTGTGTATAATTTTGGGAGATGCAGAGGGATAGGAATGGGAAGTATTAGTGACAGTATAGTTACCGAATTGAAGCAATATATGAAACAAAAAGGGGCTTAAGGGGAAATATGTTACGGGAGTCAGGTGGAATGAGATAGAAACCGCCAGTACAACAATAAAAAGGGGTAGAGGGACTTCGGATCTAGGAATCGTATTGCATTTAACACCTTGTTTGAGCATCTAAATCTAACCTTACCCGGGCATTGTCGGCTCATTATTATGTTATTTTTAGATACGGTGAAATTTGGAACATTGAACAGGAGGAAGTATCACTAGTAGACGAAAAAAATTTTATTAATTTTTATTTTAAAATTGTAAATTAATTTAGATATTTTAATTATTTATAAATAAATAATTATTCAGTCATAAAAAATGTGTATTAAAGTACAGTTTCACTGCATATTTAATATTTTTTGGTTCCATTAGTTGAAAATATTATGCAAACCTTCATACCAATCGATATTTGAGTTCGGAAAATTACACGATCAAATAAATATCCATCAATAAATAGTGTGAGTCAAATTTGAAGTTTGAAATAGCTAGTTCATCTTGTAACTAGTGCATATTTAGATGAGTATTTACCCCATATTAGTATTATAACACGATCTACTAAGCTTCAATGTTACCCAATTATCTATTTCAAATATAAGAAAGTTAAATAATTATGTATCCTATTGGTCACTACTAATCTAAATTCCAATAACTTTGCTTGAATATACTATATTAATACGAGAAAATACATTGTTAAAATTAGAATAAATATTAAGCTCCAGATTATGAAATCTTTAATTAACTATTTTATGAGAAGAACAAAAAAAAAAAAGGAAGAGGATTTGTTGTGAACAGTTAAAGGGGCTGGATTTGGTGGAGTATCATGGAACTCATTTAGTTGCCATCTCATATAAAGTTGTGAAAATAAACCTTCACTTTGAAGTTTGAACTTTGAACTTTGAACTTCTTTCTTTTCCCATTTCAGTAATGGTCTTGATTTGGATAATTCTTGCTTTAGACTGGTCTTCACTTCAAAATTCTCAGCCTAATCAACACGAAACAAGAATGGGAAAAAGTTTGAGGAGAGAGCTTCTTTTAATCTATGAGAACGAAGACCATCTTTTTTTCGTTTTGTTTCTCTTTTTCTCCTTTTCCACTTGTTTAATTTATTGGGTTGAGCCTCTCTTTCTTCCACGTATATATATATATATATATAATACTGCTTATATATACATATATGTATATCTATATACACATGCATGCATGTTTATCACAACTTCAAATGGAGCAAAGAACAAAGCAGTAGTACTCTAAACCCCACCCAAGAATCCAGAGAAAAAGACCAACACAAGATACAATCACCTTTCTTTACGACACTGTATTGGTGGCATCCCCCTTTAATTAGTTTGGGGAATTCATGCGCTCTGTCCTTTTCTTTTTCTCTCCAAATAACAGCGTATGCAAATGAACATGAGAATTATATGAAACGAAATCTCAGTTTATTGATTAAGATTTTGGAGTTTATTCTTTTCTTGTGTGTAATACAAGTTATATGCATGTAAATGTCTACATGCATATATATTGTATTTATAATTCGAAGCTCGTATGGGAAATCTTGACCAAACCAGACCAGATAGGCTTGTGGAATAGTCTTGTCCTATTTTAGTCTGAACTTAAGAGAATTCAAAATATTGGATCTAAATCAAATAAATTAAAAACTTTATTTTAAAAATAGAAATATAAAAAATCCAAAATTTTTATATTAGTAATGGATGAATTATTATTATTATTTAATTAATTTCATAAACAAATAATTATATTTATGAATTTATTATTTATTTTAACTTTTGTTTATTTTATTAATTTTTTTAAATATAAAAATTATTTGAAAAGAAAAATCAATCTAATTTGATCCGAGATAGATTCATTTTAATCTTATCTGAACCAAATAGTTTTTTGTCCATTTGCAGTCCGTATAGAATGCTTTTTCAATTTTGTTTTATTTTATTTTAAACTGATAAATATCTCGTTATAAATTATAAGTAGAGTTCGAGCCAATTAAGTCAAGAGGAGAGACCCAACAATTTTTTTTTCAATCAAAGGAAACCAAGCACTAAAGAATCCTACAATTCATGAAACAGGCTAAAACAACATCGTTTTTAGAAACTCCAAAACGGCGCCGTTTTAAGTAAAGAAAAAAAAAACCTGAGGCGTGTTTGCCTCTGGTCGGGAAAGATGAATAGGCAGAGGCGTGTATGCCTCTGCCACCGATCGAAAAAGAAGAAGATGAGACTTGCACACCGAGAAAGAAGGATCGTGTAGGACTCCTTTTGCTCCTCCCTATAAAATGCGAAGAGAGGAAAGGAGATCAGTGTAGGAAGAGAGAGAGAGAGAGAGAGAGAGAGAGAGAGAGAGGAAGATAGAAAGAGAGGGGATGCGGTTACCATCAATCGGCAGCCGAGAGAGGAAAGAAAAAAGAAAAAGAAAAATGAGGGGGAGAACCCGGTGCTGCGCAGGAGAAGAAGATGATTTACACGGCAGCTCGACGTGCGTTTTGCTGTTCTGTGACTCCCTCCGATGCAATTCCACCTTATCTAAGGCTGCAAAGTGCTCTGCGGTGAATTTCGGCCAATCCGTAGCGGTGAGTGGTGGCGATCGGCGACGACATATGGTGGTCCAGTGGCGGCACGTGTGGAGGCGCGCGGACTTCTAGTGGTTGCGCACAGTGAGTCCTAGGAACCCGATTCAGGTAGGTGAGTTCAAAAACCCTAAGGGCTTACTGTTTAAGATTTAGAGTTAATTAATCTTATTTAATTTTAATGCAATAAATTATTTATCCAATTTAGAATTAGGAATAAGTTTATATACGGGTGTTTGAAATTATGGGATAATCAATTCACTACTAACGCGATACAGATATCACTGTAACATGTTGATCTTGTACATCGGAGATAATTTCACGAACGAGATTTAGACGAAAATCAGGTAAGTGCGTAAGCACTTATAAATGTAATTTAATTTTTTTAAGATATTAAAATTATGACGCTTAATAATTGATAATTAGACGCATGATTCCAATAAAATTTTACTATTAATTATTATGTTCTTATTTATGTTTATTATTGAAATTGCTGATAAATTATTTTGCTATGTTTTGTAACTGAATTTATATATGTACTAGTTGTTATGTAATTAGGATCATATTAAGGATATATAGAAAAGTCTAAGGTGATAAATAATTATAGTATGTGTGTTATAGGTATAAAATATATTAAATAATAAAATTAAAAAATTTATTAGTGAGTTGAAATAAATAGATAAACATTAAAAGATTTAAAAATTCCATTTAATCGGTATCACTGAGGGGGGGGTGTATGTGTAACCTTTTAGCGTGTGATTGTGGTGAACCTTATCCATGGATATAGTTTTAACCAGACTTGGCGAAACAATAAGAACTGTGAAACTGTATACTGTGTACTACAATCTGTGACCTGTTAACTGAATTAGGACGTATTCACATTATGGAAGGGATCCTTACTATTCTCATTGATATCGATAAAAATAGTATCGCGCGGTGATACTATTTTTAATAAAATATAAACTGATATAAATGAGTAGGAAGTCATAAGTAGAATTTACAATACTGAATTAATATCTACTGAACTGCTTATTATTTAAATTGTAATATTGAATATTGAATTATACTATTTATTGAACTGTTTATGCCCTAAATTATAATACTGAAATAAGAAATTCTGAATGTTTACTGAATAAACAGATTTAGAAGATTTGGTGATTAAATTAGAGTATAGATACCACGTGTTTCCCGAATTAAAGAGAAAAGTATTTTAAACTATCTCCGTCGATAGTTTTATATTTTTTACCAATTTGGACATATACCTTATTATTTATTGGTACTTACATGTTTACTGAATATATTAAACTCATCTTATTTATTATTTATTTTTTTCATATTATGATATTTAGAACTCCACTTCTTAACATTAAAAAATTTGCTAGAAGATCGTTTAATTTTTATTTTAATTCAAAAAACGCTTAATGTTAGTTATTTTATTTTTAGTTAGTATTTATTTTAAAGTTTAAACTTGTCTCATGGATATTAGATATTTTGATATAAATATGTAAGAAATATATTTTTTATTATTTTAAAATTTGTTGTACAAAGTATTCCTATAAATTATTTTATCATTACATTGTGGGCATCCGATCAGAACTCTGGATGAGAGTTCAGACTGTTACAGTTCGTGCTAGCTAAAAAACTTAAATAACATTATTATTAAAATCAATAAATCATAGTATTCAATAGTACTTATAGATATTATGTAAAAATAAATTTAAAAATATTGTTACCGATTCATATTTTAATAAAAAATTAAAATTAATGTGATAAATATATATAATGGTTATTTATTCGAATTGTTTAAATATAAAAAAAGAATTTAAACTTTTACTTAGCTACAAATTGTCCATTATATCACACACTTCTTCACACATCTTATAAATCTTTCATCGAAAAGATATGATAACAAAAAATTATGGTATAATATTTTAGCCACATATAATTTATGTTTTAAAACCAAAAATTTTAATGTGATATTTCTAATTTGTACTATGGGCTGTATGTTCAAGTGTTTCACTTATTTAATGCACTATAATTGTTAATACAATTCAAATAAAATAATTTCTATACATTCTTTAATCACCATATAACTAATTAAATATTTGAATAAAATTA
>NW_019014687.1:2831219-2859707 GCF_000150535.2 Carica papaya
CTCGAAAAATTTATTTAGCTTTGAGAATATAGATATCGGAATGGAGTGATGTAAATAATTGTAATAAAATTTGGAATGGAACTCACTTAAATTCTTTATTTTTTAAAATGAACTACTGTATATTAAATGATTTAGTATAATTAAACATTCGTGACTCTATTTAAATCACGGGTCGCTATAAAAAAAATATTTATTAATATATATATATAATAAATATATTTATCAATATTAATATAATATATTTTATTTGTTCATATAAATATAAACATTTAGAATAATAAAAAATTAAAAAATACATATACATTGTGGGTTAAGTTTAAATAAATTTTGGAATATTAAACCTGAACCCACCCTAATCCGTCTCTCTCTTCTTGCAAGCCAAAACTCAAAAATTTATGTTGATTTGAATCCAAACAGGTCGGATTAAATGAATTTGGGTAAATCTACTTTTAAAAGTGTATGCATCTTATCTAAATGCTTTACAAAAACTATGTAACAGAAAGAACTGAAGGTAATAGAAATATATATATATATATATATATATACAGACACATGAAGATTTTCATTTCATCTACCCTAGTAAAACACTTAATAATCACGTCTATATTAGGAAAAAAAGACCAGAAGGTCCAGTGAGCTTATGAAGTCTACGATTTACAGAATTGCAGGCTCTACATCTTTCCTCTTTCAATAGTCTAATAAAATTATATTATTAATTTAATTTAAAACGCTTTTATCTATAAAATATCATTTATACTAATGAAAATATAATAAATAAATAAATAAGAATTTAAAGAGGAAAAAATCAGAATGAAGACAGGAAATAATTTTGTAGGATTGATTCAATGGAAATTCAGGAAAATTCATATACAAAAAATTTAGGAATTTATTAAGTTGGAAAGATAATTTATTCCCTTTTAAGAATAAAATAATAATAAATCCAATAATTCAGGAGAAATTACCATATCTAATCCTCCTCCATTCCTATATAAATCTCTTCTTCATAGCAAAAAAAAGTTCCGATATCTATCTCCCTTTGAAGAAGAAGAAGAAGAATATGCATTCAAGCAGAATAGCATCAGTCAATGAGGACGTCGAACATCAAGTGAAAGCAAGCATGGAGAAGCTGTTTCGGATGGCTGAAGCAGATGCCAGATTCCTTTGGAGAAAACTTGGCGGCGGCATGGAAGACAATGAGGCGAAGAATTGCAGCAAAAAGAAGAAGAAGAAGAAGAAGAAGAAGACGCATACACTTTCTTCTTTGTTGAATATTTGGGCCAGGAAGGAATTACACGAGCAGCCAGGAGGAGTCCGTGATTGTTCTTCTGGGGGCAGCCATGAAGATCTTGTTGCAGGTTGGATACAGCAGTATCTAGGAATTTCTCTCCAGAAGGAAATTGCAGAGAAGAAAGACGAACAGATGATTATTGTTAGGGTTGGCCGGAAGATTAAAAAATGGTTTAAGAAGAACATGAAACCTACTGCTACTGCTTCCGTTGATGTTCAGACAAACTTTGACTTCTCCCTCTCTTGGGGCTGTGTCAGTTTTCATTCTGAATTTTGTGTAAAGAAACCACTTTGGTGTAAGTCGCTACTTAAATTAGTTTAAAACTCTACCCAATCAAACCAATAATGTAAATAACTTAGCTCTGGTCAATCATTTTTTTTTGTTTTTTTGGGACAAAAAAAGCAGTTACATTGAACAAGAAATATAGACAGAGATGGACTGGGAAGAAGAGAGGCGTGCGCTTTGCTTCTTTCTTCCTTTTTTTTTTTTTATTTTTTTTTATTTTTTCTGTAAGAAAAGCTCAATTATTTTCAAGAGGGTTTTAATTGTTTAGAATTTGGTGTTTCCCCCACTCATCCAACTTTTTTCAAAAGAAAAAACATATTATGGTAACTTCCAGTTCTTAACTATCAATATTTTTGAACAATTAAATACTAATATTCATGATTTGTCACTTTTATAAGATACTGCTTATTTGTTAAAAAATAAAATTGTGCTCATAATTTAAAGCAAAAACTTCACGACTGAATAAATTAAAACTAAAAAATAAAAGATATTTAGAAAATAAGTTAAAATTAATAATTTTGCACAAAATAAAAGGTAAATATGAAAATTTACAAATTTAGAAGTAAAAACAATAATACCATATATTTCTGGTTTTGTTTTTATAATTTCAGTCTTACCATACACGTAAGCTGAATTGCCGTAGTGGCGCAGTGGGGAGAGGAAGAGACGGTACGGTGTGTTGATTATGTTGTCACCGTCAGTGGCATCTGTGCAACCTCAACCTCTACTCACTGCTGTGTCAAGAAGCTCACCAGCACAAATTCCAGCAAAATGTTACATATATATATATATATATCTGTGTCTGCGTCTGTGTATATACATATATGCATATACGTACAGATAAGTTAAACCAAGTTGGGCAGTCATGTCAAGAGTAAAATCACAGAAAGAGAGTGGCTTTCATTTGTTCAAAGTCAATCCCACCTGGTAATATGAATTTGAAAATTAATTTTTTATTTAAAAAAATAAAAATAAAAATTTTACTGACAATTTGAGTAAGAAATTATGAATTCCTGTCAAATTAGGAAACTAAGAAAAGGAAAAGCAAAATTGTGGTGCTAAACTTGATTGAATGTTAGAATGATATTTGTTTATTTGCTTAGGAAAGCAGTACGTTGAAATGTTTATAGTTGGTTAGGTATTCAAAAAGACACCGAGGCAATGAGAGGAGGCCTTATGCCACTGACTTAAACCCGTCAGCAACAATTAAGAAATATTTGCGACAATTACGAAATATTTGGTAACTGAGGCTAACCCAGGAACAAATGAAAAAACCAAGCTATGTTCATTAGAAAATGATTTATTTATCAAATATAGAATACAGAAAAAGAGAAACGCAAACAACACATGATTAGTATACACTCGGCCTGAATCTTAATAGGGTTTACTTGCTGAATGCTTCTGTTCCGGGGGGGAAAAAGAAACTGTTGTGTTAAGAGTGATATATACTTCTTACCAATTGAATAACTGGCCTCCAAATTAAAACCTAGAGTTGGTCTGAATCCTCCCTGGTACCACTCCAGCTGCAGCAACAGTCCGCTTTCTTCTCACATACACTACTGACCCGCTGATAAGTAATAGACCCAACATAATCCCCTGTCCAGTATAGCACAAAATACATATATTAGATGATTTTATCTAATAATTACAGGCATGCATTGGTTACGGATGCTAGATGATAGCTCATTAGTAAATAGGGAGGGTGCAAGTTTTCCTAAAGAAAATACATAAAGCAGGATGCTAAAAATGCCAGCATACCAACTCATGCACATCATTAAAGAAGCAAGATCAAGTCATTCCTCAAAAATCCAGAAGACAAAAATGCACAGCCCTTTTTAGGACGGCAGAATACAGTCTTCAGATAATAACATCAGTAATTTAAGAATAAGGCACTCATGATTGGATAGGTTCCTCGGGGGAATCTTGCCATCCCCTAAAAGTTGAAGAGTTAATAATTTCAGTAATTTAAATACAATAAATATAATTCTCAACATGGCTATGTTTACTTTTCGGAATCCTAGAATGAGAATTCAACTCCACATAATATGCCAGAGTCCAATAATTAAGGGCAAAAAAAGACGTGGATTGGATAGCAAAATAAAGTGAGCTCTAATAATGTGCGTACCTCGAAACCAATTACCGACAACTTCTCTTCATTTACAGCTGGTATGCAGCTTCTGTAAGTAATATAAGCTTGTGATCCACCCCTTGATGTGGATGAATCCTCCAGTAAGCTTCTAAGTTTTACAGCAAGAAGTCGTTCTGCATCATGCAGCTCCGCATGTGGTTTTGTACCATCCAAAGAGGTTTCAAGATCAGATCTACCATTCACAGTCTTTCTCCCATTTGCATTTTTATCATCTTGGATCTCCACACACCTCAAAGGAATTCGGTAGCCGGTCTCACTACATCGATATTTTTCATCATTCTACACAAAAATTTCAAAACATTTAAAAAGGACCAATAAGTACAAAATGAAAGGAAAAGCAAACTGTGGTAGAAAGACGAACGAATTTCAAAGATAGAGAAACAGGAATGCAGTATTGTACGATTGACCCAGAATGGAAACAGGCAGATATGGATTGTTTTGATATTAGAAAATATTTTTATCATATATATATGTAATTTACTATTTCTATGTATTTTCTAATATACAGCTTGTTTATGAAATATTAGCCAAATTTATGAGTTTTTTTTATCTTTTTATTATTTTCCTTTCTTACAATGGGGTAGTATCTTACTATTGATAGGATAATGTGACACCCCGTTTTGTATTGGTCCTTTTTGGTGTCAAACTTTTGCTTGGTTTAAAGGTGGTGACAACACCAAGTGGCCAACTTTTGTCGCCTCTCATTAGTCCATAGATTATAGAAACTACCTAGTGGCCACCTTATGTCACTTCTGATTGGCCCAAGACTTCTAGCAACCCTTTAATTGGACCAATGAGTTGGATACGTGCTATTAATTCTTCTCTCCCTCATTTTTGCTACATAAGACACTAGATGGAATGAAAAAAGGATGATGAAGACTTAGTTTTCAATAGATTTCGAAGTACATTTCCCACTAAAGTTCTGTTTCTGCTTTATTGTTTTCTACCGTCTAGAGAATAGAGCAGCAAACAGGATTTTTTTAGAAACATGCTTCAAAGTTTTCAAAACAAAAGAATCATCATTTTCATCCTTTTTCGCATTACTCTAAGTGTCTTATATATCCAAAAATGATGAAAAAAGGAATCAATAGCAGCCTGCTGACTTACTAGTCTAACGAGGAGTTGCCACCAGTTATAGACCGAAAGTTGAGACAAGTTGGTTGCAAGGGGGCTGCCACTGTTTATGGACCAATGAGAGGCAATACAAGTTTGCCAATTCGGACTGCCACCATCTTTGAACCAATCAAAATTCTAGCATCTATAAGGACCAATAGAAAATAAGGTCTTATACCATTCCATTAATAATAAGAAGCCACCTTCTACTAAGAAAGAAAATAACAAGAAAATAAAATCAAATGACTTGTAAATCTATTCGATACTTTCTAAATAACCTATACAATATAAAACAAATAAACTGTAAAATTACATAAATATTACAAAAGTATTTTCTAACACTTAAAACAAACCATCTTAGCCTATTCCTGTTTTGCATCACTGAAACACCGCTCAGTCACACAATCACTAACTAATATGGAATTAACAATGCTCATGAGAAAAATACAAGGGTAGAAAGAGAAGAATAGGAAGCGAAGAGAGAATTTAATCAAGGTGAGGAAAAAGAGTAAGGGGAAAGAAGCGAGAATGAAGAAGAAAATCTTAAAAGAGAATAGAATAGAGTTGCCTTATATAGCAAAAATAGATGATAAAAAGAACCAATACCAACCTGCAAACTGGTTAGCCAATAAAAAGTTGATACCACTCTTGCACCAATGAGAAAAGAGACAAGCTGACCACTAGAGAGTTCTCACCATCTATGGACTAATAAGAGATGACACAAGTTATTTCAACCAAAAAAAGAAAAGAGATGACACGAGTTGGCTTGCTACCACTTTCGGACCACTCAAAAGTTGGCCACTAGAGAGTTAAACTTCATTTACGGACCAATTAGAGGTGACACTAGTAGGTTACTTGGTTTTTCACCACTTTAGGATCAATCAAAAGTGCGACACAAGTTGGCAACTCGGAGTTTGCCACACCATCCCATCCATGGTAAGGTGTCCATCTCATTTAAGGAAAGAAGGAAACAAAAAGATATAATGAAAATAACTCCTAAATCTAGGTAATATTTCCTACATCCTTACACATTATAAAGCATAAGAAAATACTAAAATTACATTATATTTTCTAACACTGAAAAGAAACCTCCTTAGCCTGTTTACAATCTGCATCAAGTTTACCTCATAATAGCATACAGGATATAAAGCAAGTAAAACAACAAATGCTATTGCAAGCATTGACATGACATATAAACAAATATTACAAATTCAGTTCTATTGTTGGTCAGGTCATTGATACCCACATGTAAAAGATATGAAAGGACATAAATGTGCCATGCTACTTTTTTTCGATTCTGTTGCAGAGTTGAAAGAAGAATTTTTTTCTTAGAACCACTTGAATGGAGTTCAGTAAACAACAAACTCTTAGACTCTCTAAGGAAGCTTCTCAATGTGTATCATAGGAAAAAGAGTAAAACGAAAAATAATTGTAAAGGGAAAGGATAGAAGAATAATTAGATCATGCTCCCACTTGATTACATGCACTTGATTGAGCAGTCCCAACGGTTGTAAACAATAGGTGTGCCCAACGAACAGGCACCTCTCTCCCGACCCTGGCCTATATTTGAGAGTTAGTAATTTGATGCACAACTTATACTACCAAAGATTTTGTTGTTGTGGTTTTAGATTAGGTCATTGCCATGACAGCTAAGGTTGCATTTTGTGAAATCCTAATTACATGTTGAAAAATAACATGATTGTTCTCTTTCATATAAAGGCCAAGTCACATATTGCTAAAAAGTTAAGTTGGAGTTTTTGTAAGCCAGATATCTAGATCAAAAAAATTGGTGAAGATTGTGATATTTCATTGCTTCTATTCTTATAAGAACTCAAATCACATACTACCAATAAATCATATTATAACACATGCCAACATGGTAGTTGTGAATATACTTGAAATGGATATTAAAGCTTAGAATGGTGAATATTATGATATTCATATTCACATCATAAAGGCATGTGATTATCCCCCTCTATATAAGAGTTCAAGTTGCATACTACTAATAAGTTGAGTTTGAGCTTTTGAGAGTAAGTGAGTTGAATTCTAATAGTTGTTGGACTAGTAATATTCGGTCCAAAAGCTTTATACATTTGGTTCAAAAACATTTTATTCTCATTCAATTTTGAAAGTTCAATTATTTAATATGAAGAAGTTAGTCATATATATGCATAATGAAGTTAGTCATATATATGCATAATTTAATCATCTCTACTCATATTATCAAATCCGTAAGCATGAAGTTGTTCTCCCACTTATCAATGAAGGAATCACAAAAACACTTAACTTGAGTTGGATATAAAACTAACTTGAAGTTAAAATATTACTTTCCAATGAACTTCTCTCACATTTCTATTGTTCTTTCAGTCCTATTCTATTCTATGGAATACAGTCCGGAACTAAATATCAGCGGACACAGTCTCAACATAAAATGAAGAAATTAATTTGAAACTCCATGATTCTTAATGCTAATATCCAATCATATCTCCCGTCAGGCCACAGAAAACTCACTTAAACTAACATGCCGTCCATTCCAAATACTATACCAGTATAATAACACTTGAAACCTTCCCAACAGTAAAGCTAAGTAAGTAACCACAGTGAAAGATAAAATGAAGACTAAAATCAAATTGGAAACTTTTTTAACCTTTTATCACCTTAAAGGCTACACCAAACTTCACCACCAAAAACTGGATTACCAAATGCCAGTGAACTAGGATAGAACTTTGTAACAGACGAACTGCGCTAACTGGAAGAAACTGCAGCTATGCTATATATCTTTTCCTCTTTTCGTATCCCTCTCTTAGTTTTGCCTAAGATTACAAATGCAAGAAGGACGAGTAGGAATGTTTACAGGAAAGCATTAGAGCCCAGCACACAAGAGGGCAACTTCTCACAGAACAATCCGAGGAACAAAAAGATCCAAAATTTCCAAAACTCATTTATCATGAAATTCAGTTCCCAAAATTAAACGGGAGACTCTAAGCTGATCGCCCTTCAAATCACATAAGATCCATCACAAAAATCGACAGGATCCATTGGAACCAGACATGAATAAAGATTCATTTTACCCGAAAACAAATCCAACCAAACAAAAGAAACCATGAAAATAAAAGGAGAGATCAAAACCTTTTCAGAGTAGAGGCAGGGAACGCAAGGACCCGAGCGAGAGCATTCAAACGTTACATTAGTTCCTCCAGAAACTTCCTTGAAGCTCAGCAGAGCTCTATTCGCTACACTTTTCGTTGTACCCTTGCTTCCAGAGCTTCTGCACTAATCAAGTCACAAATTATCTTTCAAGCGAAAAGGGCTGCAAATTGAATTTTGAGCCGGTGTGTGTGCAGATAAATTAGCAAGATTTGCCATCAAATAATAGCATACACTTATATATGCGTGCGTGTGTGTGTGTGTGTGTATAGATATATTATGCATGAATTACTATAGATATTTTTAGATGAATAATACACGGAAACAAGGAAAAGAAGCGTCGATGCGTTACTGTTGATCTGCTAAGGCAATATGAATAGAAGATGATTCTGAGAGGACAGTTGCTATAAGCAGGAGAAGAAGAAAGCGTGATGAATTCGGAGACGGCATTCTTTCTCTGGTCTTCCCCTTCTTCGCTTGATTTCGGAATTTTAAGAAGAAAATAAAAAACAAGACGGACTCAGGTCAGTAGTCTTGAAGGGGGGGGGGGGGGAAATGAAATTTGGGTCATGAAATGAGATCCATGGGATTACGAATAAGACCCTGACCCGACCCATTTTCAATTTCAACAATGGGCTCTCCCGCTTGCGCCTATTGGTTTAGGGCTCAAGATCGGGGCTGTATGCCCTAAGAAGAAAACCACAATGGGTCACCTGTAGAAAAGAAAATCAATCAAATTCTATTTTGATTAATTAATAATTTAAAAAATCGTAATAAAAATAAAATGGAATTATAATTTATAGAATATTATTTTTAGTATTTTCAAAAAAATTATTTTGTTTATTTTATTCATAAATACATTTGAATTTAGGGAACGTAACACTAAAGAAATATTTTTATTTAGCAAACAAATCCAAGAGTTATTTTTTTTTTTTAATTAATGGTATCATCGTAGTACCTCTCCCCCATTTACGTAAGCTTCAATTTAAATCATAATTTGTACTACAATTCGAACCCTAATATCCAATGTAAGGAATAAAAGGAAATCTAGAGAAGATGAGCTAGCAGCAAATATGTGTAGAAAAAATTAAAATTGGTACTTCAATTCAATTATATGGAACATGTAATGTAAAAAAAAAAAAAAATGTTGACATATTAACTTAAAAAGAAAAAAAAAATACTACGGCTGAATGAATAATGAGAAAATATTCTATTTTGAAATTCAGTTGGTTAATTGTACATGTGTGTATTTATTTGGTGGGTGGGTCAGCTAATTCTGAAAAATTATTGAAACTACCCATCTGATTTGAAAGTCTTTTAGGTTAGAAAGCCAAGCCAAGCCAAACAAGGTTGGGTTGATTGATTGATTGGGTTGACAGAGATACTTAGACCTAGGCGATGTGGGATCAATTGCATGTGCTCTTGCCATAAATTGCCCACTCACCAAACGATGCCGTCTTCATGGTCCCCATCTCTTCTTCTCCTCTCCAATTCCATTGCCTTTGGGACGCAGTTAATACAGTCACGGGTATTCTGTGTTATGCTCTTCCTACACCTGCACATTTTCAATTCAATTCCTTCAAATCCCGATTCCTCAACAATTATAGCAACAAGAAGCACCTCTTGAAATCGTAACTTACACTGCACACACAATAATATTCTATTCTACTTGCTTCATCCACACAACTAATCTGATCAGTTCAGTAATTTCGCATCTAGAAACACATCATCATACTTTCTGTTACAGAAATATATGAATGACACAAAATTTCCATATATCTATACATAATTACATACTACATAACTTGATACACGAGCCTCCCTCTCAATCATCATGCCTGCATAGCTCCTTCAAAATCCATCTCAATCCCTCTTATTGTCACTGCAACAGCTTCCATTGTTTTTTACATCATAATAATTGAGATTCTTGGTTCTGTAAACAACAGTATATGATGATGCTGACTCATTTTGGCACTTATCAATAATGAGGTCCGAGGTCCCCGATAAAATTTTAACCAGATAAGTGGTGGAATGCGTTGGACCAATCAGAAGTACTTTCTGGTTCAAATTATTCTAATTTATCTCCATAAAACAGACTCTTGAGATGAAAAGGAATTCTCCAAAAGAGAGCCATGAAAATTAAACATTCAAGGAAAGCTCCTTCACTAGCCATACTTGGATAAACTAATAAGTCTCTCGTCCCTTTCACAAAATTTTGTCTTGATATGACTTCATAGAAATAAAAGAAATGGGTACAAAGTTGATCTTGAAAACTAAACAACAAGGACAGTTCTTATGGAAGTAATTCATATATGTTCAGAGATATTTTCAGTAATAAAAGATAATTACCCAAGGAAGAAAAGAATCAAAGGATTCAATCTAGAATGATTATGAACACAACATCAGCAATTTGGAAGAGAGAGTTCACTAGAGGAGTAAATTCATGTGGTATGAAATTAGAATTGCCTTAATATTCAAGAAATACATGCACAGAAATTCCTGAAGAAACAGCTTAGAACAAACTCTTGAGGGTACAGAAACAGCTTTCTCCAGGATGAAAACAGCAGATTATTTTGACTGCACTAAAGCTACAAGCTACGGTACATAAAATACTTAATGTAATTTACAGAATTATCAAACAAATGTGCGTTAGAGCAGGTGATCCTGTTCAAATGGAAATCATACCCATTGCTAAGAGCTCCAAGAAACATAGAATACAGCAAGGAAGTTCCTCTTCTCGTCTTGTTGCCACCAAGATTAATCCTTGTAGTCAGGATCTTGTTTGCCAAATATCATCGGGAAATCATTATACTGCTCAGACAAGCCATGCCTCTCTGCCATGCTCTTCAATGACTCGTAAACCTGTACATAGAAGGTCTTTCCTTCGGTCTAGACACCAGACAACTACAGCAACCCTCAAAAATTGCATAATTTCATCATCATGACCTTTGCCACATATAGATCTATCAATGACATCCTTCCCTCTACCACTGCTTATCGCTTGATTGACCCAATCCACCAGAGTTCCTTTGAATCCTTCCTCAGCAGTACTGATCTCAAGAGGTTTTTGTCCAGTGACCAACTCCAAGAGCACAATCCCAAACCCATAAACATCCCCTTTAAGTGATGCAACCATGGTGCTAGAGTACTCGGGAGCTAAATATCCAAATTCCCCCAAATCCACATTGGCAAAAGAGCTGTCATTCGAATCACGAGAACCCAATAGCCTAGCTAATCCAAAATCTGTAATCCGAGCATCAAAATCATCATCGAGAAGTATCACATTCGAACTAACATACTGGTGCAAATAGGGGGGCTGGCAACCATGGTGCAGCCAAGCAAAACCTCTGGCCGCACCAACACCAATTTTGAGCCTAGTTGGCCAATCTAAAACCCCAACATGATCAACACCAAACCCAACCTGATGTAACTGTGAGTACAATGTGCCATTAGGCATGTGCTTATAAACCAAAAGTCTCTCCTCCTCCACGACGCAAAACCCTAAAAGAGGCACCAAATTGGGATGCCTTAGCTGGCCCAACCTATTCATCTCTGACCTAAACTGTTTTTCATTAAGCTTACAAACTCTAAGTCTCTTAACTGCGAGCGCAGACCCATCAGGCAGCACGGCCTTGTAAGAAACCCCAGTTCTCGTTGAGATCACGATATTCTCCGAATCAAAGCTGTTGGTTGCGGCGATCAAGTCCGCCAATTTGATCTTCACGATGGGTTTTTGGAACAGGGTGACCTGAACAAGCTTGTGTGACCTCAACAACTCAACCCAGCTACTGTCATCCTTAACACTACCAACACCATAACCTTTCTTCTTCCTATCGCTAACCCTGAAAAAGAACCACCACCAAATCGCGAAACCAATAATTAAAGACCCAGCGGCACCAACGACACCGGCGACTATAATCACGGCAAGATTTTTAGCGCTCAACCCACCGCATTTCGACAAGGGTTTCCCGCAAAGCCCGCTGTTCCCGTCAAATCCGCCATGCCCGAATCTCGATAGATCAGAAGGAATCGAGCCAGAGAGATCGTTACCTGATACAGAAAACTGCTTCAAACGATCTAACCGGCTGAGCTCGTAGGGGATTGAACCCGAGAGTTTATTGTTGCTGAGGATGAGACTGTTCAAAAACTTGCAGTCGGCGATCTCAGGGGGTATGGAACCCGAGAGGCGGTTTCCGGAGAGATCAAGGGTGACGAGGTAAGGTAACCACGAGCAGATTTGAGGGGGGACGGGACCCGAGAGATCGTTATCGGAGAGATCTAGAGCCTGGAGGCTGTGGCAGAGCTTGAGGGACTCTGGGAGCTCACCAGCGAGCTCCATAGAGGTGAGTTGCAAGCTGATGATGCGATTCTCCCTCTCATTCCAGCAAGAGACACCCGTGAGCTTGCAGACAGAGGCAACGGAGTTGTTGGTGAAGGTCCAGCCGTCTAGCCTATTAAGTGGGTCAGTGAGCGAGTTCTTCAAGCCTTGCAAGCACATTACATCGTCCTCAATGGATAAGCAGAGAAATGGAGTTATCATCATCAGCAGAAATAATACAATCGGCATCTTCATGGTGATAGTTATTTTCTCGGTTGCTCTTTTGCTAGGATTAGGGTTTGGAAAATGTAGAGGATGAGGGGGGAGGAGGAGGAGGTGGAGGAGGAGGAGGAGGAAGAGGAGAATTTGCGGCCATTGACAGCGTTTTCTAGAGGGACATGAAGAGAACGTTTGTAGTAGCTGTTTTGACTGCCAGTTGAAGTTTGTTTTGTTTGCTTCCTAGTGATTTTTTGTTCTGGGGGAACAAACGGCGCCGTTTTTTTATCTATTTATTAATTTACTTATATATTTAATTGTTTTGTAATATTAAAAAATGAAAAAAGAAAGCGGGTAATTTGGGGAATTTTTCGTTGAACGCTATAATTTTTTAAAAAACATTAGACGGAATCTTCACTCGGTACACGTAAATCTTTTTACTTGTTTCATTTTCGAGGAAATATTTTTACTAATAATTCAACGAAAATTTTAAAATGCAATATTTCCTTAAAAATGTACTATTAGATTAATTTGCATTTGTCAAATAGATAACTTTTTAATTAACTATTTTTATTCTTTTAGTACATAAATACATATATATAAATATTATTCACAGGATAATATAAATTAGCAATAAAAACAAAAAAAAAAAAAAAAACAAGCCAAAAAGAAAGGGGGGGTGGGAAAAAAAACCCAAGTTTACCAAACACCGCGGAAAAGAACACTTACCACAGTAAAGTTGATTCTGACCAGCGGGATAATTAATTATAAAGATTACTTTTCCCTTTCCCTTCATTTTGAGAGAGGGGGGTGATGTATTTGGATGATTACGAAATTGGGCTTAAAGAAAGACATGTAAGTTTGATTTGTGGGCTCTGAATTTGAGATTTTGAGAGGCCGCCATAGGCTTTTCAAGAAGCAGGCAGGAGATGTAAGGGTGAAGTCCAAGAAAATCAATTTGTAAATCTTAAATGGCAGTGACGAGACGAGAGAGTCACGTCAAATTTAGTAGTGAGAATTTTTTTTTTATTTATTGAGATGAAGTGGAGATAATACTCAAATTCGAATCATCTCAAACTTCAATTATTATTTTCAATTATTACGTAGTTGGTTATGATGGGAATTTAAAAGGAAAATAAAACTTTTTTAAAAATAAAAAATTGGAGATACCCCAAAAGGACTTTTTGGATTAAACAGTGAAGGGGGAAGGTGTCAGATTCAAAAGTAAAAGGGAAGAGATAACTAAAAGCCTGTTTTAATCAAGTAAAAGCCAAAAAGCAGGAACCAAAAGCTTTAAACCTCTCTTCATTAAGCAATTGATTGGCTCAAACTAGTGAGAGAATAAGTGCTCTTTGCTTTTTGCTCATTTGGATATTCAAATCAAACACCCAAACTTCCCTCCCTCACCCTTTTTTTTCTTTATATCTTTTCCCTTTTTTGCTTCTTACTTTATTCATTAGTGATTCTCCGTTGCCTTTTCCTACATCTCAATTTGGACTACTGAACTGCACGAAGAGATTCAAATTACTTCCCCCCCCCCCCCCCCATCTCAAGGACTTGTAATAAATTAATTGTTTATTCATGAAATTCTTGACGTAGATTTTTCTTTTTTATTGATATCGTTATATTTAACCAAATCTAATTATTATAAGACATTCTTTTTATCTAAATACGTCATAACTTATTAGTATAAATCTAAATCGATCATGATAATTTTATCGATGTATTAATAATTTAAATATTTATTATTGTCAAAATAAATATTATACACTAATTACCGTTAACTCGTAATACATTCATAAAGTGACGAATTTTATATATTTATAATTAACGATTAATTTATAATATTTTATTTATATTGAAATTATCTCTAATTAAATAAATTTAACCTATTATGAAACGTTTGAATACATCATTAACTTATTAGTATAAAAATTAATTTTAATAATATATTAATAATTTAGGTATTTGATCTCGTTAAATTAAATATTATATATTAAATTAATTTATAATACACTTATTTATAAAATAAAGAGTGTATCAAACCTAATCCCAATAAATATTACAATTAATAATGGAATAGTGAAATTATGATTTGTAATGTTGATGAAGAAAGTAGTGCTCGAAGTATCCACCCACCTACTGCACCAAGGAAGAAGCTGGTAGAAAGCAGAGTATATATAAAGGCGGCTATTATATATATATATATATATATATATACACACACACACACACACACACGTATATATACATATAAAAGAAAAATATCTCATCTACAACTCTCTATTCAACCTCATTCATTTAATTTATTATTCAGGTCCACCCAAATTTGCAGAGCATTTTTTTAAAATTTTATAAGTAGGTAGTGCTATTCTGATATATATAAAAAATTAACAAAGGTGGAAACCGCTACAATTTGGTTTCTCTATCAGCTTTCTTCTCTTCAGTGCATGTCAGTTTTGATACATATGTCTTTTATATTGCACATATTACATATTAATTATATCCAATATATTTACATTTATTAGAATATAATGTTTTAATTAATGTGTATGTATTATTTAATTAATAAAATAAAAATATATTTAATTAAAATAATAATATTTCAAATAAGAAAAAAGAAATAGTGCTAAAGCTGAATTTATTAATTTAATTAATGGTCTATCTAATTTTTTATTAAGTTCTTACGGTGGAAATATTCAGATCGAATTTGTAATTGTTAAATGCATTTAAAAATACGGAATTTTTATTTTTGTAGAAGATAGGATTTTTTTTTTACTTCTTATAGGAACTTATGCTACCGTAGAATTTTTATTGTAGTTCTTTTGGGAAATATATGTACTTTGATACATGATTTTGATCTTGCAATATTGTTGTAATAATTTTTGAAGCAAATTATTAAAAATTTAAAGTTAAGTTATTGATAAGAATATTTATAAAGAACCAGTAAAATTGTTTATGTAATAACCTTAATTTATTTAATTTTAATGTAATTAAATATAATATATAAATATATTTTTTTAATTTTATTTTTTAATTTTTATTTAATATAAAAATAAAAATAAAAATTAAAGGAATGATGAAATTGAAAATAATTTTGAAAAAAATATGTGAAAATTTGGGTTCTAACGGTATTGTTGAAAAAATATTAAAAACTGGAAGTCAAAACGTAATTTAAAAAATTGTGCCACATAAGACGCCCAGTCAGCAGCCCCGACGAACCAGAGCGCGCCGCGTGGCAAGGAATGCTAACATGCTGCCACACAGGAGGTCACGCTGGCGATCCGCGTGCCCACAATCGGACGGTCCAGATTTGTTTTTGCACGTACGGACAGTCCGAATCCGTTTCCATCCTCAGACGCAATCGGACGGTCAAGAATCACTTTTTATTTAAACGTGATCGAAGAGTCTAAATCAAATCGTGATGAACGGTCCAATTTTACTCTTTATTTAATCGCGATCGGACGGTTCAGATCAAACGTGATGGACGATCCAGATTAAAAGATGATAAATATAAATAACTCTCTTCATAACCCTAGCCGCCAGACCCCCTCCCCCCCCCCCCCAATCGGAGAAGAAGACCCAGTCGCTGGGAAGGAAGTCAACCACCGCTGCCGCTGCGCCGGAGCCACTTCCGACCGCCAAAAGAGATTAAAAAAAAAATTTCTCAAAATTCGATTTTAAACACTCTTACGGTCAAATCAGAGCAAAAGAACTGATAGATTGGCCGAAAACCACGGGTAAAGTTCGGCGGCGCCGCCGCGGAAAAATGCAAAGATTACCTCTAATGAGGTCCTTTCCAATTCATGTTCTACGTAATTCTTTCACCATTATAATCACTGTTTTCTTATCTACAGGTTGATCGAAGCAAAACACCCAACCGTGAAGGCGAGCCGACAGAACTGCCGCACCAGAGAACCCCACCGTCGATAAGTTTCAATTTTTTGACTTTTTTCGACCAACAGAGACCCCTTAACATGTTTTCTCATAAGAATTGGTACAAAACTGGCCGAAAACAGCCGACCCGAGGCAAACTGCCACTGCGGACGGCGGTGCCGTCACCGAAGCACGGCAGAGCCACTGTGCTAGAATTTCAGAATTGGCCAAAAAGAGTTCCTAACACTGATTTTTTAATTTTTTTTTAGATATTTCTAGGTACTTGAAGTGCGTTTTAATTCCCAAATGAAAATTCAGGGAACCCGGGGACTGCTAGTAGGCATAGTCAAAAGTTTAGCATTTCAGACATCGATTTAAGTAAGAATCTCTCACCTTATTTCCTGTTATCGAATTGAAGTTTAATTTTAAATAATATGGTATTTTGTGAAACTTAAAAAATATTCATAATTAATTACAGGTTACTAATGGAGTCGTAACCGGTTATTTATTATTATTTGTTATGTTTAACTAATTATCTAATTTTACAGTTTTCGAATGCATGATAATATACTGAATTGGTATGATGATGCGATTATATTCCTTTGATGCATGTCTTGCTTGTTTTATATGATTATGGTTGAATTAAAAAACTAAAAATTAAAGTTAAACAAAAAATTGTTTGATTAAGTAGGTGAATAAAACGGTAGCTTTACTGGATATCTTGAGAGATGGTGGACAGACCGGGTACATAGAGAACCCTACCATGAACGTTGCCTCATACCGGACGAAAAATTGAGATTTGATAATTTTGCGCTCATACCGGACAATGTATGGAGACGACCTTCACTTTCATACCGGATGAGGTATCGAGATTTTGTAATTTGGTGCTCATACCGGACGGGGTATGAAAACGACCCGTTAATTGAAAATATTAAAGAAAATGGTTCACGCATAGTAGAGACATCCCTATGGACCCCCATGGATACTAGTAGGCTGCAAAAAAAAAATTTATTGTCCAACCAATTGCATATGAAATTATGATATGAATTATGTTATTAACTCTATAGGTTATTTTTGTAAATCTCGTTACGGTAAATAGACGGTAAATGATTTTATTTATGATAAACGAATTTGTTTAATTAAGAGTTCTATTAGTTGTCTTTATTATTTCTACCAACACTCATTTCTATGTCGGTGAGTAGCGTGATATTCTTACTAGCCTAGTATAACTCACTCTTTCATTAACCATTTCATATCAAGATGATCAGGATCCAGAATCCGATCCACAAAAGAGTTGCGAGTATGACGTTCACTTTGTTTACTTTTAATTTATTTCTTTAGTTGTTAGTTGTTCTTTTAAAAATATTATAACCATAAATCCTATTTGGTACTTTCAGTTATTGTGTAAAGAATATAAATTCTAACTATTTATTTCGCTTCCGTACTAAATTTATAATTGATCTCATTTGAAGATTTCGGAGTCGTTACAGTATAACCAATCACGTAATTGTCATATTAACAATATTTTTTGAAGTTTAATGTATTCATAAGTATATTTTTTGTCACATAAATATCTGGCTAATAATATTTAATACATCATTAATAATAGAGGTTTATTTAGACAAAAATTTAAAAGTATATGTTATATTTAAATGGAGTAAAGATAGTGTAGTAGTGAATTTGAACTTTGCTAAACGACATAAGGATTTTTTTGATGTATTAAGCAAAATCCTTAATCACACTAGCCTAAATTGATTGATTGATTGATTGCTCTAAATCTATCTATAACATTATCCAAACGTCTTTTCAAACATAATCAGATAAATTAATATATAAATAATTGATGCGAAATTGCGACGTTATGTGCAATTTTAGAAAAAGAAAATTTTCATACATACTTTTGTGGAGATGGAGAAGAAAATGAAAAAAGAAAAGGAAGAGAAAACTGGTGTTGGGGGGATTGACTTTGCCAAACCATTCATTTCCAACATTTCATATTTTGTTGGCAGACAGGAAAAGCATGAAGTCAGATCGTGCAAATTAATGCTGATATATAAACAATCTCTCTAGCCTTTTACTGATTTCAGAAGCTAAAAGAAGATAAATAAATCTATAAAACCCACAAATTATGTACATATATATATCTATAAGTATGATATCTCATCTGATTACAAAGCAAACTAGACAATGTTGTAATTTATGTATGTTAAAAAAAAAAAAAAGAATCCACAATTCTGTCACTCAACCCTACATGTAAAATCTATATTTATACATACTAATTAGGAAAATTATATTTTGCACTTAAATCTACTTTGTTGGGTTGGTCCAAATTCAGTCTACTATGTTTTTTTTTTTTATATTGAAATATGGATTAGGATTAGGCCGAATTATAGTTAGCAGAAAAAGAGAAGTAGCGGTGTGAAAGTTTAACATTCCATAACCGATTAATTTCGAGTTATGGATAAATTATAGGTTCAATATAGTTTAAAAAAATTCGGGACAAATTTGGGTTCCTTCTTCATAGAGGCATATAGAGTTCAAATTTTCTAAACCAAATTATCATTCATAATACTAAGAACTAATTAATTAGATGTTTGGTACTTTTTTTTTTTTTTTTTCTGCAAGAGATTGTAGTAGATTCGAGTTAAATTGTATTTTAGTGTATGTCTTCAATTTAAATGTTATTTTAATTATGATGTTATTTTTACTGTATTATTATTGATATATGTGTGTACTTATAAATTTAATTAAGAAAAAAATTTATTAATAATTGATGTATATATATATATTACTAAACATAAATAAAAAAGATTTTTATTTACACCCAATTTAATTGAATAGACTGAATTTAGTTTGCCCCAAAAATGTGAACCAGTTGCTTACTTAATATAATAATTAAAAAATTAAGATTATCTTAATTAATTATTTCCATAGAGTGCAGCAAATAAACAGGGAGAGTACCTGGTGCAGCTGTTTATCATTTAAACACAAATGGAAGCAGACAAAAGAAACAAGAATCCTCCCGCAACCGATAAAGACAGCCCATCTTTTTTCATAACCTGTACAACCCAAAAGGAATCAATCACCTAATCACCTACTTAATCTATTTCTCTAAACTCCCCCGATCTTTAGTTAATTACCTTTTTTATCCCACTATTTTATCATTCTTTCCATCTTCCACACTTTACATATTATCATTTCATCTTCACCATCACGCAACACTGATTATGTTATCACCACTTGACATCGCCTGGAAAGCCGAAGAACGCGACGCTGCCGGCTTGT
This sequence comes from Carica papaya, assembly GCF_000150535.2. Next base: position 2,850,897 of record NW_019014687.1, read on the forward strand.
CGGGCGACATCGGAGTCGAGAGCTTCAGCGACAGAGGCAATAAGTCCGTCGCGGATGATGTCTGGTTCAAGTTAAGATCAGCCATTTTTGAAGATGGAGGAACCGGAAGGACAGGTATCGGACGGATGAGATTGGTTGATGTCTTTGGCTGGTTGCTAAGCCCTAATGTCAGCTCCTCCATGGAATTCTGCTCGCTCGCCGGTAATACCACCGGACTTATACTCATCGGAAAATTCGGCATACTAAATACGCCGAGATTGCTTTTCATCTGTGGCTGCGGAACTGGCACAACTACGTTCTCTTGGTTTGCTCCCTGATCTTCTTCCATTATCGAACCCTTAAACTGTAAAAAGTTGACAATCAGATAAGCGGAAGCTTAATCTCAACAAGACGAACGAGTGATGGGGAAAAGAAATTTAAGATTGTTGAGCATTCGATAATTTTACCGTGTCAGTAGTGATGTCAAAAAGGCTAGATCGCCGGCGCCGGCGGTTTTGGTTGCTTCGCCGGAGAAAGTATTTCTGAGCATGACTTGCCACCTGAGTCGGCGTACGTGTTTTGACGAAGTTCCTAGAAATCCCTCTCCAATCCCCTTTCCCAACTTTCTGCAACCCTAACAGGAAGAGTTTGTGTTCTTCCTCCGTCCATGGAACACCTAAAAAACCAGAATAAAAATCCACCAACTTAATCAGATGTATAGAAATATTCATATGTGAAGTACTTATATATATATATAATAAGGGGTGGGGTCTAATACCTCTCTTGCGCTCGCGGCTACGACCGGAGGGGTGAACGACGTCGTCTGAGGCATAGCCGGCGTCGGCGTTGGAGTCCGGTACTGGGCCCTGATCGAACTGGGAAAGATTGTTCATACTAACACTCTTCCTAAACGATCCTTCGTTCGTTAATCGGACACCAAACAACATAATACCGTTCTCCCCGCCGGTTTTGCCACCAGAACCGGAGACAGCGGAGGGGGCGGCGGCGGCCTCCCCGCATGTACGAGAGTTATGGCCGTTGTTCCCACACTGTGAGCAAGTGCGAGACATGTTCGGTTCACTACTTGCTGCAGCAATTGTCACAAGTTCAAAAAAGAAAAAAAAACTTGGACAAGGGAAAAGTCTTGGTAGTATGAAAGAAACCAAACCTTGGAAATACCGGAGAATTGGAAAGAAGAAATAGTTGCTTCATGCAAGGAGAGAAAAGCTTGGAATTGGGCAGGGGGGGAGAAAGAGAGATGGAGAAGAAAATGGAATATAAAGAAAAGTTTAATGGTTTGGTTGATATATAAAGCAATTAATTTTTTTTTTTTAGAGTTTTCTAATTATTTATTTATCGTTGGTGGTGTTTGAGTTGGTGCCAAACATGTACGCTAACATCGACTTTTGGATCACAGAAGGTAATGTTTCGATGCATTGAGTTGTCACGTGTTGATGCACAATATCTAATAGATTGTGTTTGAGATCGCGAATCTGAACCGTTGGATGTGTCTGACCTCTTATAGATACAAACAATATCAAGTGTTTTAGTCACATCCCATCTCTCTGTTGGGATTATTTTTCTTTTTTTTTCAACTCGCTAATCGTGATCATTTTAATTTTTGGGGTCTTCGTCAAGATTTTGTTCTTTTTTTAAATAAACAATTTCCTTTTAACGATAAAAACCAAAATAATATTAAAATCACCACTCAAATTTAATTTTTAAAAATCCACGACAATCAATATATTCAGTGGTTTTTTATGTGTGATTTTTTGAATCTCCAATAAAATTTTTACTATTAATTATTTAATTTTTATTGAAAATAAAAAATTATTTAAAACCCCAATTTTTCGTTCGGTTATATTAAAATTTCACGCGAGACCTACCAAAAATAATATAAGTTAAATCCAATCGGCGATTTATTAAAACGACGTCGAGGAATATTCTGAGTTTCCATTAAGGTGGGGTGGCGCATAGATACAAAAGCTCCAATGAGAAAACGGACGTAAATATTAATGTGTTATCTAAATGACGATTTTGTGATATATTAATTAATTATCTGGAGATATTAAATTATTAACTTTTTTTTTATAGATATATATTTTTTTAAAAAAATAAAAAAATAAAAAATAAAAGGATGGTGGAGAAGCGAAGGAGGATATGAACCGTGAAGGCGGTATATTCGGTGACCCAGTATGGAAAGATTTCGTTGTCTCTGCATCATATTTAGTTTTATTTTTAATTTTTAATTTTTAATTCTTAATTAATGGGAGTAGGCATAATTGTGGAGTATAAGAAAATTGGTTGGACCGTGGGCCCCACTCCCTCTCCTTCTTCAATTCCCTCTACCCTTGTATGTGGCTCTTGCCACTGCTACTGGTGGATTATGGATGGATGGATACCTTCGTCTTCATTTTTTCTCTTTTTAATTTTGTTTTACGTTGCCTGCTTTTTCTTTCCCCCTTTCCTAATCCAATCGAATAACCGACCACCATCCTCACGGACCAATCGTTGTTCTTGCAATTTGCTGGTCCTTGGATTGTTTTCTTTCGTTGCCTCACAGTCCTGTCGGTCTAGAACTCCTCTTTTGGATAGCACGTGCTTCTTCCTTCTACCCCTCCCTCTGTCATAAATTATTTTATTAAAAAAAATCAAAAACAATGTTGTCCTCTCCATGTTTTGTTCAGGGGTTGATGCGGTTTTACTATTATTATTATTTTTTTTCTTATAGTTTCATTTTATGATTTTAGTGGGGTGGCGGTTGCTACGCTTGTGATCAATCCACTGTCGTTTTGCTTGTGTGTTCCATCAGGCAAACTAAGCCATGTTACTATATTTTGTTAAAATTTTATTTTACTATTTTCTTAAGAGAAAATAAATTTTATTTTACAAGCTTCTATTAAAATAGATATGAAGTTTGAATTTAAACTCCAATATGTAATTGTTACTAAAAAAAAATATCATGTCACTCATAGCTATATGTATTTGGCATAATATTTTTACTGACCGAGTGAATTAAAAAGCTATAGAGATAATAAATTTACTATTAACAAATATTTACAATCTAATTAAAATCATGTCGTATAAAATATAATTATTTTTTTAAAAAAAAATCGTCTCTTCTTCAAAAATAAATAAGAATTCACTTAACGCTAATTTTATAAAATAAAAACTCTTTACATCATATACTTATATAGAATAAATTCATCAAGCCTAAATGAAAAATGTCATGTCACTCTAGCTATATATTTTTGGTATGATATTTTTATTGACATAGTAAATTAAAAAGATACAGAGATAATAAATTTTCTATTAATGAATTTTTGAAATCTAATTGAAATCATGTCGTATAAAATACTAAAAGAAAATAGTCTATTATTCCAAAATAAATAATAATTCACTTAACACTAATTTTATAGAATCAAATTTTTCTTCTTTTTTTTTTTTTTTTTTTTTTGCATCATATATTCGTATAGAATAAATTCATCAAGTTTAAATGAAATATTATCCCATCAAAATTTTGTCGTGTTAAACGTGTCTCATTTGGGTAGAGGAATAACATCTTCTCGTAATAAAATAATAGATTTTTTTATTTTTTTATTTTAACTTTAGCTAATATGAGTTTAGAAATATCACGTACACTAACATAAGTTTAAAAAATCACTGCATTTGATGTGAGATATAAAAATGCAACCTTTAAAATAAAATATTTTTTTAATTTTATTTCTTCCAATATATATATATATTTTTAATTAACCTAACTAGTAATAAATGTAAACCCCATAAAGTACAAATAATTATATTTTTCATCAATTTGCATGCAGCATATGATTATTAGAGTAAACTTATTAACCAAGAATACCCAACCTTTTGCTTCTTCTCATATGTAAAGAGATAACAATAATAAATGTCCACGTATAAAGTTAACTTTTGGCAAATTAGATTTTAAAAAATGGTTATTACTAATGAGCCAATCAATCACCATCAATTAGGAACGCGGTAACCAATTGAAATAATACAACCCATTTGATTAATTTTTTATTATATGATTTAAAAAAAAAAAAAAAGTGCTAACTTATTTCATATACCAAGAGATAATAGCATTAATAATTCATTTATATGTAAAAAGTTAATTTATTCATTATTGATATTAAACTAAAACTTATCATTATTACTACTGTAACTAAACTTTTATATTTAATTTCTGTTAGATATGATTATTATTAAATAAATAGTAATAGAGTTCCTTTGCGTCATTAATAAAAAAATAAAGAAACAATCTGAATCATTAAATTCTCTTAATTGAGATAGTTATAAAAATGTTAAAAATTCAAATTTATTTTATTTTTTATTTTAAAAAAGGATACAATTTAATTTGCATATATATATATATATATATTGAGTTTCATCAAATTGTTAATGATTAATGCGGTCCTAATAAAATTAATTGATTTATTGGATAAAATTATATGATTTATTCAATGTTCTTCCACAATTTAACATTTATTGATAAATTTATATACAACTTGTTATTGGTGGTATTGAATAATTGATGAGGATTTAATTCTCAACTATAAAATTTGCAAGGCAATAGTTTAAGATGTAGGTGCTAAATGTTTTACTTCATAGACAATTATAATATAACTTCATTATGTCCGCGTTACGAATGATCGATGCTATAACTCAAAGCCAAGTTGAACTTCGTATCAAATTTTAAATAAAAATTTGATCGAATTCGAAAACATAGTTAAGTTAAATTCTAAATAAAACTTTATACATGGTTTTTGTTCTTTAATTATCTTCTAATAAATTTACTTTCCTTTTAAAAAAAAAAAAACTAAGTGTAATTATTCTACCAATAAATGACGTGAAATTTTAAGATTTATTTTAAAATTATGTTTGAAAATAAATTTAAAAAATTTCATAAAATATCAAATTTCCTATACTCTCAGTTTTTGTATATTCTTCAAAATGTGTTTGTCATGAATATTTGAATATAAAATACTTACAATTTGACAAAAATAATAGAACACAAAACTGAAAATGCATCGTCTATATTTATAGTCTCTGCAGGTATTCTTGGAACATTTAATAGTTTTTATTCTATACAAATGTTACTTGTATTTGTAGATGTTAAATTATAATGATTCTCTTTTAACCCGAATTCTTTAATTTATTGTTATTATTTTAGATAAGAAAATTTTATTATTAAAAGATATTATTTTTATTTATAAACGTAATAAGCTTACTAAGACTTAATTTAATTTAATCACCGTACCTCTATTAATATATTAAATTATTAATTACACTGAATTAAATATGATAGGTCAGATACCGTTAATTCATAAAATAATAAATTTTATATAAATTATATGTATAAATTGTATATATATCTTATATATTTATATATACACATACATCTAAAACATATTGTACAAATATTTTATATATATATATTTTTTGGGTTGAAAAAATTATTAATTTTTGGTCCTTCCAATGCTATATAATTTAACCACCCCCATCTATGAAAAAGACATATTTGAAAAGTACAAATTTGTTAATTGAAAATTCGAACAACTTTGACTTAAAATAATAATGCCTCTCATATAATTGATGCATACTAAGGAATTGTTTATTTCTATGGAGAAATAATCAAATATGTTCCGTATAGATTAATTAATTGTTAAATAATAATTAGCATTAGCTTTTGCAACTCGTTTTAATAAAAGCAAATTAGTTACAGACCTTGATTTAAATGCATGTGACGAATTGGATTTTCAACTTTGACTGCGTAGATCTCCATGCATTTGGAGAAATTAAGGTAGCGTGGGGTGCTTGACTTCTAATTGACCGATTAATTAAGCTTCCAAGCAACGTAGCTTGAGCTATTATCCGTCCAATGCAAGATTTTTCCTCTCGAAAAAATCCTTTATATAATCTTTTATACATATATATATATATATATATATATATAAAGCTTATGGATATTGTTATAGAGTCCAGTCCCATCAATATTAAAAGATTTTCTACACCAAAATTTTGACAAAATAGATAACATAGAAATGATCAACGAGCAAAAGAAGAAAACAAAAGTTTGGAATGACGATACGCTAAAATTGCAATAACCGAAATTAATTTTAAAATTAATATATAAAATATAATTTTAAAATTTATAAATTTTTATTTAATGTAAAAATTAGAAAAAATATAGGTAGATAATCAAATTGAAAATAATTTAAAAAAAAAATGAGTAAAAATTTAAGTTCAACACGTATTTTTGAAAAAAAAATCAGAAACTGAGGGGTTAAAACGTAATTTAAAAAAAATATGCCACGTAAGACAGCCCAGTCAGCAGTCCCGACGAACTGGAGTGTACCGCGTGGCAAGGCACGCTGACTCGGTGCCATGCAGGATGCCACACTAGCAATTTGCGTGCCCGCAAATGGACGGTCTGGATTTGTTCACGCGCGCGTAAATGGTTCGAATCCGTTCCCTCTTTAGACGCGATCGTACGGTCCAGATCAAATCGCGATGAACGGTACTGATTCTTTTTCTCTTTAAACGCAATTGTATGGTCCATATCAAATCGCGATAACGGTCCAGATTTATTTTTTCTTTAAACGCGATCGGACAGTTGAGATCAAATGCGATGAACGATCAAGATTTAAGGGAGATGAGTATAAATATCACACTTCACATCGAACCTTAACCCTAGTCGCCAGACCCCTCGCCAAAGAAGAAGAACCAGTCGCCGGAGAAAGGAGCCAATCGCTGCCCACCGCCGCGCCAGAGCCACCTCTAATCGCCAAAAAAGGTAAAAATTTTTTCAGTCACTCGAAATTTGATTTTAAACACGTCAATGGCCAAATCGGAGCAAAATGACCAGTGGATAAACCAGAAATCGCGGGTAAAGCACGGTAGTGCCGCCACAGGAAAAACTAAAAATCACATCCGATGATGCCCTTCCTGATTCCTGTTTCGTGTGATTTTTTTACCATTGTATTCACCATTCTGTTTTTCACAGGTTGATCGAAGAAAAATGCCCAACCACGAAGGTGAGTCAGCGAAGCCGTCATATCAGAAAACTCCGCGACCGATAAGCTTCTATTTTTTAACTTTTTTCGGCCAACCAAAACTCCTTAACGTGTTTTTTCACAGGGATGAGTATAAAATCGGCCGAAAACGGCGATTCAGAGGCAAACTGCCACTAAAGCACGACGGTGCCGTTGCTAGAGTATGACGGTGTCACTGTGTTGGAATTTCAAAATTGGCCAGAAAAGATTTTTCACACTGATTTTAGATTTTGGGGGGTATTTTTAGGTATTTAAAGCGTGTTTTAATCTCCGAAAGAAAATTCAGGAAACCCAGGAACCGCTAGTAGGCGTAGCTGAGAGTTTAGCATTTCGAATACCGATTTGGGTAAAAATCCCTCACCTTATTCTCTGTTATGGAATTAAAGTTTAATTATAAATAGTATGACATTTTACGTAATTTAAAAAATTGCGATAATTAATTACAGGTTACTAATGGAGGCAGAATCGGTTATTTATGTAACGGCCCTGGAAATTAAAAGGAAATGTATATATTTATTCTAAGTGCGTAAGCGAAATAAAATAAATTATGATTAACATCCCTTGCACAATAAACAAAACAAATTAAACGTATGAAAGAATAAACTAACTTAAAGGAAATACTATAAGGAAAACTAATAAATTCTTTGGCTTCTACTCGCCGTCTTCCTGCAGAACGGGCTCAGGAACCAAGTCGTCCTGATCTGAAATGGTTAAATAAGAAATGAGCTACACTAGCCCAGTAAAGACATCACACTATCTCACTGTTACAGAAGTAAATGTTGGTAGAAAACAAAAACGACAAATGGAGCATAATTTATAACAAATTCATTTATCAATAATAAAACCCTTTACTGTCCACCTACCTCGGTGAGATTAATGAAAACAATTTATGAAAATAATTACATCATAAATATCATAAGATCACGCACACTCTGTAACATAACACATATCATTCTTTTTTATTTCAATTATCAGACAACAAATTTCCTCTTTTATCAGCCTACTAGTATCCATGGGGATCCATAGGGGGTCCGCGCTACAGTGAACCATTCACATTAATAACTTAATTCTAGGGTCATCCCCATACCCCGTACGGTATGAGCGCCAAAACCATAAACCTCAATATCCCGTCCGGTATGAGGGTGAAACGGGCCGTCCCCATACCCCGTCCGGTACGGGCGCCAAAACACATAAAGTCTCCATACCCCGTTCGATATGAGAGACCACGTTCCCGGTAGTGTTTCTTATGGACCCGGTCTGCCCACCATCTCCCAGGATATCTAGTGAGGCTATCGACTTATCCACTTATAAATTCACCTACCATCCTTATTTTTCTTAGTCTCAATTACCCAATCAACATAAATACGTAACCAGCAACGCACACAAAACAAAGCAACACAACATCGGGTTCACAATAATTCAAACCATAATAGATTAAACAGTTATTCATGTACACGGAACCACATAATAAACAATCAGATACTATACTGCATTTAGACTGTAAAATACATCAAACAGAAAAAGACCGACAAATACATCAGGTTCGGGCCCCATTAGCAATCTTAATTAATTATACATATCTATAAATTCATAAAATACCGTTTAATCATTTATTAAACTTTAATGCCGTGATAGGAAATAGGGTGAGAGATCCTTACTTGTTTCGGAATCTGAAATCGGGTTCTCATTGCGTCTATGGGCAGTCCCTAGATTCCCTGAAATTTTTTTCAAAAACTGAAACACACTTCCGGTATCTGCA
>NW_019014687.1:2877759-2898785 GCF_000150535.2 Carica papaya
GCTAGGTACTTGGAGCGTGTTTTAATCCCCGAAGGAAAATTTAAGGAACCTAGAGACTGCCAATAGCTGCAGCCAAAAGTTTAGCGTTCGGACACCAATTCGAAATAAAATTCTTCACCTTATTCCCTGTTATGAAATTAAAGTTTAATTAATAATAATACAGTATTTTGTCTAGCTTAGAAAATATTCGTAATTAATTATAAGTTACTAATGGAGGCGGAACTGGTTATTTATTACTATTTGTCGTGTTCAGCTGATTGGTTGATTTTACAGTTTTGAATGCATGATAATCCACTAGAATTGGTATGATGATGCGATTGTGTTTTCTTGATGCATGTATTGCTTATTTTATGTAATTACAGTTAAATTAGAAAAGTGGAAATTAAAGGTAAACGAAAAATTGTTTGATTAAGTAAATAGATAAACGATAGCCTTACTAGATATTCTAGGAGATGATGAACGGACCTAGTACATAGAGAATTATATTGTAGACATTATCTCATACCAGATGGGGTATTGAAGATTAGTATTTTGGCATTCATATCGGACGGGATAATGGGATGAACCATTTCACCCTCATACCAGACAGGGTATTGAGGGATTATATTTTCGTGCTCATACCGAACGGGGTATGGGGACGATCCGTTAATTAAAAATGTTTAAAAAAATAGTTCACGTGTAGTGAGGACATCCCTATGGACCTCCATAGATACCAGTAGACTGATAAAATAGAAAGTTATTGTTGCCGACTGATTGCATATGAGATTATAATATTGTTTATGTTTTTGACTCTATAAGTTGGTTTTAAAAATCTCGTTACACTAAGTATGCGGTAAATGATTTTAATTATGATAAACGAATTTACTTGAATTAAGAGCTCTATTAATTATTTTCATAATTTTTACCAACCTTCATTTATGTGTCGGTGAGTAGTGTGATATTCTTATTGGGCTAGTGTAACTAACTTTTTCATTAACCATTTCATATCAAGATGACTAAGATTCAGAGTCCGATCCACAAGAGGGTTGCGAGTAGTAATGTCCAGTTGTTTATTTTCTATTTATTTCTTTGATTTTTGTTATTTTTTCTAAAATGATCATTCTCATAATCCTATTGAGTAATTTGAATTATTATGTAAAGAGTGTAAACTCTAACTATTTATTTCGCTTCCGTATTCAATTCATAATCTATTTTCTTTCAAGTTTACGAGCCATTACATTACAATTAGGACAAGATCACTTCAGTATTTCAACTCAAGCTCATTTTGAAACTTCGATACTCTGACAATGTTAATAATATGTTAATGTTTCTTTTTAACTCTATCATTCTGTTGGGAGTCTTAACACAACTTCTGTGGTATACAATCTTTTTCTTCAAGTAGAAGTCCTGCATCTCAAACTCTTTCCTAATACTACTTTGTATGCATAGACTATTTAAATGCGAAGGATCGTGAACCACTTTACTTGACAAATTTAGATTTTAAATCGTGTTTGACTTGGAGTTTTTATTCTTTATTGTTGGCTCTAAATACCATAATAGATTACCTACACTTAATCTTGATAAAAGAATTACATAAAATATAAATAGATACTACAAAATAATCTAAAAGGAAAGGATACAAGGGTTTTGGAGGACGAAAACTTTAATCGGACACCATTTGCATTAATGCACACATACATACACATGCAGCATATATGCACAATTCCCAAGCATCTTTACTCAATCGGTCATTCCTGTGCTCAACATGTCAAATCTTCCAATAAATATATTTTAACTAATATTATTTTAATTTAATTATACTTTTATATCCAATTTAAGTTATTTATCTTTCTGATATTGAGAATATATATTATTGTTATGACATTTATATATAAACAAACTAATTAATTATTCATTAAAATATGCATAAAATATAATATGTTATGTATTACATTGTTAAAATATAAAAATAAAATGAAATATAGAATATATATTTGTCCTAAAAGAAAGCCTATTTCTTTATGTACAAAACAATTAAACTTTCTAACAAAATCTAGCATATAAAAAATTCCTATATATTTTTTTTTTAAGAAAAAAGGTGTCATGCACGCATGATAATACAATATCGTGAAGTCATACATGGAAGTAAATAAAAAAATTAGATATATTCTCTTGGGAAATAAAATGTATATTTCTCAGAAGTGGCAAAATAAGAAATTATGATAATTCGATTAGTCAACGGAGACAACGCGAGTGAAAATAGACTAGTTTGACTTGCGATTGGAACTGATGAAGATGTGAAAATCTCATCCAGTACCATATATGCGTGTGTGTATATATATATATTATATGTTTTTTTTTTCCACATAATATGAACAAATTCCTTTCTGACTTTATAGAATCCTTGACCACAAAAACAGAATCTTAATTGTATTTTTGCTTTGATTTTTAGTTGATTATTTAGATTTAAATTATTAAAATTCATATAATTATCGCTCTATCCATCAAATATTTCAATTTTAAAAAAGGACTAAATCTAAAGAGCAAATTATTAAATATAATATATAAAATTTGATATTTATTATAAAGTGATATCTAATATTTTTTTTTGGTTATAATTTAATTTTTAATATTTTTCATCTATTTTTTATATTTTTAGTTTTAATATAAAATAATTAAAAAGTATTTGAATACTTCAAAAATTAATTTAAAAAATAATTTTAAATAAATAATTATTATATTATTCTAGTTAATTAGTTAAAATAATTTTTTTTAATTTATATTTCAAAGTCTTCTGATACAATTACTTTAATTTTTTGTTAAAAAATGAAATAAAATTATATATTTAAAGTAAATAAAAAATATCAATGAATAAATAGCATTCTGGACAAATGAAACGATAAAACATGTAAGAGTCATTTTTGTTTGAAAATATGTGTAAATTTTTTAAATAATTGAAATTGTTTTTCTTTAGATTTTCTCTTAAATGTATAATATATTTATTTTACAAATTTATATAAGTTAATTAATAATAAAGAGAAAAAAATAAAATTGAAGATCTCCGACCCAATAAGTACAACAGATGTATCAAGCCCATGATGGGGGGCACTGTAAATTGCATCTTAATCCACCAATATACCCATTTCTTTATTAATATATTTTCATTTTAGATTGCTTATGTCATTTATGATTTGCGATGGAAGCGGGTATTATCCTCCACACTGCTCTTCCATGGAACCTCAAACGCCATCGACGCCCTCCTCCTTCCGTTATTTTCCCGCGCTTTATAACAGCTTCTTCTAATTCACAGGTGCTCCGCTCCATTCTTCTTCTGTCTTCTTTATCCCCAAATCGCAGTAATTTTCACCTGTCCAGTTTCCTCCTCCTCCTCCTCTTCTTCTTCTTCTTCTTCTTAAAGCTATTTTTGTTATGGAATTATAGAAAAAGTGGGGTTACAGAGGACCAAAGCCGAGCCAGAATTTGGTGGCCGATTGGGTCTCCAACAACGACGACACTGTTCGGAGTTTGCCAATCTACGTTGGAGGTTTCTCTCTCTTGGCTGTTCTCTTCAACCGCACCCTTTCTGGTATTGCTCCTGTTGCCGACGCCAGCAGGTAATCCGTTGCTATTCTTCTTCTCTCTTATTTCCCTATTTTTGGGCACAATGCTGTCTCTATGCTCATCCTGATTGGATTTGCTCTTGATGTCGATTATCTTTATGACATTGTCCGCTCAATTGCAAATTTTATTGACAATGATGTGTGGCAATCGTTACTTTGTACGTTCTTATCCTTTGTGCTTTATTTGTCTGTAAAAATTGCTTCTAATGGCGGTTTTCTAACTTAAACTAATTGCATGCCGGACAATTTTTGAGACTGCTATGATATCTTGAAATTAATGATTTGCCTTGCATAGCCTTTACTTGTTCAACTCTTAAAGATTTTTGGTTATGCGAGCTAAAATATGTTTTGCTATTTGTTTTGGTGTCCCTGCAATATGATCAAGAGACTCGTTGGAATTATTTCTTTTTTCTTTGCTGATCAAAAAATTTATGAGGATTTAATACCGAGTTTTCTTGCTCTGCAGTTCACAATCTAGAGCGGATCTCTTAGCACTTGGTTTGGCCGTGACCAATATATTGACTGGTTTAGTGTGGTTGTCAATCCGGCCAAAGATTATGACTCCGGTGAGAGCCACAATTGCTTCTCTATTTCGCTACCTGTCACATGGATGATTAACATTATAGACTTGGATTAAGTAAGAGACCAGTTTATTAGTTTATTACACTTTTTCTGGATATGGAAAAATATTATATGTAATTCTTGATTTGATTTCAGGTGAACCCTCAAGGAGTGGAATGTCAGATGATACGTTCTCATGTTCCTTCTTACGTAGCTTCCGAGTTATTATGGTAATTGTTTTTCTGATTAATAGTCATTTCTGGACCTTTTTAAATTTGTTCTAAGATGCCCCCTTTTTTAGGCAATTGTTAACACCCCTGAATAGAAAAGAATACAACTAGTTGGGCATAAGGTGTTCCGTTGACAGCACAATTCCCTGTCCTGTCCATTTTACTTGTCCATGTGAAAGAAAGTAGTTGGTGAAAATCATTTGAGGAGTAATCCAGCAATGGAGTTGTTGAATTCGATAAATGTTTTATTCTTTTTCTCTATGATTTGAATTCAAATGCACTACACACATATATACAAGGAGACAGGGTAAGAAATAGTAAGAGCATTAATTTCTGAATTATTACGTCCTTGATTTTAAGCACGAGTTGGTGATTTGACTTTGACGATTCTCCTTCTGATTTTTAGTAAAGATTTTTTCCTTAATCCTTATCCTGATTTCATTAAGCATTTTTTCCTTAACTCCTCTTCTTGATTTTTAGCAAAAAAAATTTCGTTTATAGTCTGTTACCTTATCAGCCCTCCTCAAGGTGGAGACTAAATGCAAATGAAGTCTCATCTTGCTGCAAAGGAAAAGAAATGATGCCCTTGGCTAAGGCTTGATTAGGATGTCTGCTATCTGATGTGAAGATGGCACAAATCTTGTAATGATATTACCCATGGCTACCTTTTTTTTGGACAAAATAGTAGTCTACTTCAATATGCTTTGTCAGAGTGTGAAAGAGTGTGGATTTGGACATGTGCAGAGCACTAAGATTTTTGCTAAATAATTGATGATGATGAGATAAAGTAATGCCAATGTTGTGTAACAAGAATGAGAGCCAGACTATTTCAATGGTGATGGAAGCCATGAACCTGTATTCTACTTCTGAGCTCAATTAAGCAAAGATAGTTGCTATTTAGAATACCATGAGACAGAGTTTGCACCTAAAAGGATACAATAACTGATTGTGCTTCATCATTTAAGAGAGGATCCTGCCCATGTCGGCATCTGAAGAAGCATATAAGGAGAGAGAACTTAGAGATATAAACTGTAAGCCATAGTCTTCTGTCCCTTTAAAATAGCAAAGAATTTGCTTGACTGCTCTGAGATGTAATTCTGTTGGAGTGATGAAAGATTGACAAAGATTGACAAACTTTATTTACTGCATATTGAATGTTTAGTTGAGTGAATGTGAGGTATTGAAGAGTGCCAACGATACTTCTACAATAAGTTGCATCTTACAAGTTTGTGTTTGAGTCGTGGGACTTGTCGTTGAGGACCGTAGGAGTGGCATTAGGAGCACAATCATCCATACCAATGCAGTTAAGTAGATCCTTAATATACTTGCCTTGAGAGAGAATAACTCCTCCAATAAAGTGTTTCACTTCAACACCTAAAAGAAAGTTAGAGACTCAAGATGCCATAAGCGAATTCTGAGCTCAATTGATGAATTAGGTGAGGCATGAAAAAGTCATTGTGTTCAATCACCGTATGTCATATACATAAATAAAAATAGTATGTACTGGTTGTGGCGGTAAAGAGATAAGGAAGAATCTGCTTGCTTCTATAGAACCCAAGGTGGAGAAGAAATCAAGATAAGCGATTAAACCAAATTCGAGGAGCTTGTTTTAAGTCATAAATAGACTTGTGAAGAAGGCATACCTAGTCAGGTTTGTGTAGATCTAAAAAACCCGGAGGTTGCTCCATATACACAGTCTCCTTGAGATTTCCATGCAAAAAGAAAAAAGTTCTTCACATCAAGTTGTCTCATGCACCAGCTTAGCAAAGTGGAAGGGCTATGACAAGGCGAATTATAGTGTGATGAATGACTGTGCTGTAACCTTTATTGAAATCAATACCTAAAACTTGGGTAAACCATGGGCAATAAGGCAAGCCTTGAATCTTCCAACAGAGTCATTCTTATGTTGCTTAATATGATAAATTCATTTGATTGACAACATTCACATTTCGTGGTTACGAAAATTACTGACCAGGTCTGGTTTGAATGAAGAGCCTTTAATTCCTCTTCCATGGCCACTACCCTCTGGGTATCCTTTAATGCAATATTGTGATTTGTAGGTTCAACAAGTATGTCACCTGCTATAGATAGCATTTTTAAGACTGCAAATGTCTTTGGATATTGGCTATTGCGTTGAAGATGAACGTAAGTGTTGCTACATTATCATCGATATTGGTATCAACAATATGATCAGGCATGTTTCATGCAATTTCACGACTTGCACACTGTTGGTTCCGTTGTGACTAATGGTTCTTCTTCTTGAGGTACTTTAATATTAGAAAATACTCCATTATCAGATGCAAAGGCTAGACTGTCAAGATTGCAAGACATTTACCGTTGCTTTCATCAAAAAAAATGTTATTATTCACAATAAATAGTTGTATTGCTGACTGTGTTTTTTATTGTACTATTGTATCATCAGTTTCATGGGTGATTTTAGAATTCATCATAGGTTAGAGAATTCAGCAAGCTCCAGTAGTATAGGGGTTGATTCATGGAGAGATGGATTGTAGAGAAATTTACCTTAATCAAAGACAACGTATCTTGATGTGTAAACTCTCTTTGGCTGAGGCTCATAGCACAGATATCCCTCATGAATTAGGCTGTAACCAATGAACACATATTAATAAGTTTTTTTAACAAATTTGTTTGCTCCTTGATGTCTTAGAGAAGGAAAGCATAAGCATCCTTACACTTGCAAGCTTGTATAATCCGGTTCCTTGTGATATAGTTTAGAATATAGGGCCTGGTTGTGTAAAACTGAAGAATCTTGGCAGCTTGTTAATTAAATAGGCAGCTGCAAGAAAACGTCAATTCATAGGAAGAATGGTAGATTGTCATGAAATAACATGGTTAAACCTTGTGTCAATAATGTGCATATGCTATCTCTCTGATGTGATCCTAGATGGCATGGAATATTCAAGAGATCATTCCATTCATCCAAGTCTCGGGTAAGGTTGTTCAACACTTGATCCTTGCAGTTTGGATCCTAAATCGCCCTCACATAAAGTCCCACAAGAAAAATAAGACTTGGACATGAGTCAAGATGGACTTGGGCCAAACTTTAAAGGCCTTGAAAGGGGAAAGCCGAGCCCATCAAGTCAAGAGAAGAGACAAGCAAGAACTTGTCCTACAATAAGGGCAAAACTGGCCCCTAAAGAGTTTTACAGCTCAAGGACTCTCAGCCACTCATCATTAAGGAGTCTTTATAATTATGGACAGTTTCGATTTGCACATGAAAAATTTTCTCACTCAAGAGAAATTTTCTCCTAATTTTTCTAATCATAAGCAACCTCCAAAAGAATTTTCACCATCAATGATTCTCGGGTTTTTCATCTGTACAAACATGGAAGCCGTCCAACCCTTCTTTCAAGAGTCCTAGGTCAGTTTTCTGACCCAAAAGGAGGTGGAAAAGTATGTAAAAGAATCTTAGATTTTCTCCTAAATTTTCTCTTAGATGTTCTCATTGATTTTCTCCTCATGGCCGATTGTTCTTGATTTTCTCAAAGAAAAAGAGTTCTTGTCTACCTCAACTTGATTGCGTCTTAAGTTATCTTCAACACTAAAAATCAGTAAAATAATAGAGTCCAAATCCAAGAAGAATTCTCTAAGATTAAGTCAACCAAAGTTCAAGAAAGAGTTTTACTTCACTTTGATTTATGAGTTTTTAATTTAATTTTTTATTAGAATTCTAAATAAGAATGTAATTAGAGTTTTCTTAGGATTTAATTTCCGAATTCTAATAAGATTAGTAAAGTTTATGCCTATACAAAGGTCTTGCTCATTTGGTTGTAAACTCGTCAATTTAAATCAATAAAATTACAAGTTTCTTTTGCTTTAACATTCGGCTATTGTGAGTGTTCTTTGACAGAAATCATCAACCATGTTGTTGAGTGGAGAATTTGTTCTACTTATTGAGATAATCTCGTGATATTTTATTAATTACCTTAGACCTCAATCACAGGTTGATTGTAAATTAAATAAGAAAGATTTGTTTAAGGATTAAGTTTGGTGCTAAATTGTATGTTGGGGCTTTTGATTACATTGGTTGATTCTGGGTTCTGCATCACCCTCAATCACTCTATTTTATTATGTGTTTAAGGGCATGAAATTTATAACTACAAAATTACCAATATGATTAAGGAAATCAAAGGAGTTAAATTCTTTACCTCCACCACATTGAAACATTTTGATTTTCCTATCAAATTGATTTTCTACAAGTCTCTGGAAGTTTATGGAGCAAGAGTAAAAATCAAAATTTTTTTCTTAAAGGGTACGACCAAGTGAACCTTAAAAGTCATCTATAAAGATAGCATAAAACCGAAAAGTTTGTTTTGAGGCAATGGAAGTTGGTAAAGTCACAGTGCAATTTTTGTAAAGGATCATTAGAAAATATTATTAGTCAAGTCGAAAGGTGTTTACAATTCTTTCTAGATTGGCAACTAGCACAAATGGATGACTCATTTTGCCATGTAGTGCCATCAATGACTTTCTTTCCTTTTAACAAGGACAAAATCTTTGCACTTGGGTGTCCAAAGTGGTGGGGTACCACAAAGGACGAGCTGCCAACTTTTATTGTTGATAAAGCTTCTTGAAAATTTGAATTCAAAGCATAGAGTTGTCTTTAATTATGCCCTTTCCTGACTGTTCTCTAGTTTCCATCCTTAATAACAAAGTTATATTGTTAGAATTCAACAGTGCAAAAGTTATCTTCAGTAATTTTACTTAAACCAAGTTCTTTTTCAGTTCAGGAACAAGAATATCTTCTAAATTCAATTGTCCAGTACATGCATTTCCTGTATGTGTTAATCAAGTTTGTTTCCATTATCCACATAAATGATGTGACATTCCAAATATTAATTAAGGTATAAGGGTGTAAAATACAAAAACAGATTACGAGTGCATAATAGTTAAATATATGCAGCGGAACAATAAAGTTTCAAAACCCTTACAAAATATATAAATTCCCAATTATATATATATTTGATGTCAGAAGTGTCGACAAAATACAAAATAACAAAATAAAAGATGGTCACTTCTATCATTATGTAAATAGATTCATTAGAGTGCGGGACAAATCATGCACTTATAAAAGTTTATGAATCTACGGGATTCTCAAATACTTCAAGAGGTAGGTCAGCAATCGGTTCCTCACTATCTTCCTCATCTGAAGGGAAGTATGGAAATGGGTGAGTTACATATACTCAGTAAGAAAAACAGTGTTTAAATAATATTATAAGATTTAGGAGTAATTAAAAACAACATTATTATTTATCATCAAGAGTCATGTCAGAGTTCTTTATTAATTATGAAAATAATTTAATTTATTAAAGAAAATATCATAACCATCATATCATAGTTATATCATATCAATTAAATCAATTATGCTGAAAATAGAGAAAATCAAATAAATCATGATATGCACTATTTTTCATTTTATTCTTCACGCGAAATCGTTCCGACTTCTATCTACTAAAGGTAATACGGATTCCCGACTATTTATGTGAAATGACTAATTCATTTCATTTATAATAACAATTTGCAACTTATCAAACCAACAACACATTTATGGCTTGTCAAATTATGACACGATTTATGACCATGCCGTGCCAATCACAGTGGTCCTACATGTTAACTATGGCCGCGGTCATACTTCGCCAAAGGTGACCCCTACAATCATATCGCGTCACCACTTTCGTTAGATGGTAAGCCGTCGTCCACAGGAAGCAGTTGTCTCACGTATTTTCAGATCAAATAGAGAGAGAAACAGAAATCTCTCAGAGATAAAAAGACTAACGAAACACTTCGTAAATTATGCATGTTAAAACCAATACTTATTTCTCATATCTATACATCGTTTCATAGTTAATCATTTTTTTTCACCGTCAATTGCATCACATATTAATATTTACCTCAAGTATTAAATCATTTAAGTTTCACATGCAAAATAATTAGTTCACATATGTTCATAAAACAAGTAATTAACAACATAAATCATTTCACTGAAACATATAAAATAATCATGCAAATATTTAGTTTAACTTTGTTAATTTTGTCTAAAAATACTCCTTAGTATGTTAGAAGTAAATAATAAATTGTTTACTGAAATCTCGATATTTTCCTATGCCTTTTCTTCCTCTTCTCTCCTCCTCTCTCTAGATCACTCTCTCTTTTCCTAAAGTTCTTGGATGATAGAAGAATAGAAATAGAACTGATGAGGAAATGGTGAAGGGAGTGTCCTTATTTATAGAAAATGGGAATCGTTGTATTTGCGTCAAGTGGCGAAACTTGGTGAGGAAAGAGAAAGTCAATGGGAAACGTGAGATGTGACGACAGACGGATGTGACTGACGGATGGACGATGTGATGGGATGGCGGCGTGAAAACCGGAGGCACGTCACCCAAACAACAACGGCACATCGCTCAAGCGACGGCGGCGTGCTGCCCAAGCTGGTGGTGGCACGCAGCCCACGGTGCCCAAGTGTGCGGCGAGTGCTGCACGAGGCCCCAGCCTGCCTTTTTCTCTCTTTTTCCCTAAAATCTATTTAAATAATAAATAAAATATAATTTTCGTACGATAAAATAAAATAATTAATTTCGAAAATTATTTAACCGAATAAAATATGAAATTAAAATACAAAATATGATATCCATCCAGAAAAATAAAAAAATACGAAATATTAAGGAGTTTTAAACAACCTTAGGGTTCGAATAAATAAGAATTCACATTACAAATTAAGTGCGAAAGTTTTCAGGGTGTTACAAATGATATCATTCCATTCATATGGTTTTAAATAGACAACATACCTGCATCACCTATGATGTGTGTCATTGCTCTAGAGTCTGTGTGACGAGAATGACCATTTTTATTCAAGGTGAGAGCTGCCAAGGCCTGTGGTAGGTCTTCTAAGTGATAGGAATAGACAAACCTATACCAATAGTCAAGGGCAACATGATCCATATTTCCACAAATCTGGCAGATTGGTTTATCACCCTTTTCTTGATGTTGTCTAGCTTCTTTTGTTCCCTCTTTCATGAGACTAATTTTACTTGAACTTGTGGTGTTGTAACAACCAGGTGGACTGAAACCTTAATCTTTAGGATTAAAGCCTCCTCAATTTCCTCTACTGGTTCTACCATGCCCATGTTGGTAAAAACTGCTTGGTTGTGTTCAATATAACTCTTCAATTTTTTTATTTTTGAGCAGCTAGAGTCTGTTCATATCCCTGAATAGCAAGCACAAATTAACTAAATGTTGGTAAGGAGGTTTAGTTACCATACTAGACAAAAGCCATCATATTTTGATGGCTGCAAGATTATTACAAATTAATTTGAGTTCTTTTACGTAGATTTAGATCTGTTATTGATGGTCATCAACATGTTTTTCAAAAGATCTTCCTATTCAATGAAAGATTTGTTATCTGTTAACCATAAATGTTCCATGATTGCCACATGAGATAGTTGTTTGTGCCTAGTTTGACTGATACCAAACTGGCACATTGATAGAGTGATTATAATGTAAGCTTGGGTTTTTCTGTAGCAAATTGATAAGGAATGGAGGAACTGAGCTATTTATACTTCCACGTTTGACAGCTATAATATCATGAAGAACTCTTTAAACTTTTATGTGTTTTATTCTTTTTCTCTATGATTTAAACTCAAATGTAATCATACACACACACACAAAAGAAAACAGAGTAAGAAACAGTAGAGCATTAAGTTTCTCAATTATTATGTCCTCAATTTTAGGCATGAATTGATGATTTGACTATGACGATTCTCCTTCTGATTTTTAGGAAAGATTTTTTTCTTATAAATCTCCTGATTTTCATCAAAGATGTTTTCCTTACAATCATCTTCTTGATTTTCAGCAAAGATTTTTTCCTTTGAAGAGTTTGTTTTCTTATCAGTTGTCTCATAATTTGTTTTGAAAGTTGTTTTCATTGCTTATTCTCAGGGCATGGGAATCTCTTTCAGATGTGACGTGCTGCAGATCTCTTGTTATTGTATATGATCAGGATTGTATCCTTCAGATAGGCATTGCAGCTGAATCTTCAGATGGTGGGGGATCGGTAGCTGTGGATGCTGCTAAACTGGTGCAAGGTTCACTTTATAACGGTGTAA
Source organism: Carica papaya (assembly GCF_000150535.2). The sequence continues at coordinate 2,890,273 of NW_019014687.1, forward strand.
TAAAATCTGGAGCTCGTAAGTTCTTCATTTTCAATTGTTTTACCATATGATAATTTTATCAAGAGGCCTTTTGAATACACAAGTTTAACGATATTACTGTCTCTCAATGCCATCAATGCAGAAAGCTACCTAGCCAATCTCTCTCTTTATCCAGGAAGGTCTGAGCTGCCATTTTTGCCCTCAAACACACAGGTGTTGACACTTAGTTTCCCCACATGAGATAACATTCTTTCCAAATCCTGCTGGAGCAAATAATCTCTTCAGCAACTGTAGTATATTTATTGTTTGTTTTGATTTGTTACCCATAAGAAACTTACAAACTATTTTCTTCAAACTCATAACATGAAAACTGCATTTTTAGATAAGTCTAATATATTTAAGGACCGTGTTAAGGAAAGAACAAGAATGGCTTGTAACGGAAAAAATAAAAAATGAACAGCACAAAAAAAAATGTAATGCCTTCTCTCTCTCAAGTTTTTTGTTTTGATCTGTTTGAGCAAAACCCTCACTAAAAATTTTGAAGGATTTGTATTCCTCTACGATGCAAGCTCTATAAAAACATTTTTCAGGGATACCTACTTGAGTTTTAATGGGAGAGAAATTACTGTATACTCTTCATGACTTGACCCCAAAGAAAGAATTCTATTTGTTCTCTGAATTGTAAAATATTACTTTCAGGAGTGGAATCTGTACAAAGTATTTCTATTCCCAACGTACAAAGGTCCTATTCGGTGGAATTCTTTTGTTTGTCTCCTTAGTTGTCTACGGTTTCAAAAATACTTTTTCTCTTCATGAAGTTTAGTTTGGGGTTTAACTATCCATGCCTTACCACATTTGTTCTCGTACTCTTCACCTTTACATGCCCGAATATTAACTTAAGGAATTAAGTTGGTTTTGAGGGTGAGACAAGCAGGCAGGAGTTATTTAATTCTTCATAAACATGTGAAACTGTTTATGCTGATATCGCAAATCCTTTTCATGTATTGGGATTACCAAATGGATTTCTATTCATCCTAATGAAAATTCCACTGTGTTTCTGTTTCTGCAGTTGGTAATGTCCTTAGTACCATCACCTTCTCTTGCTCTTTCAAAATTGTGCATCTTTATGAAGTTTCCTGTGAGGAAAATTTTTAGATGTTCGTCTCATTAAAAGTAATGCTGTATTACATGGAAAGAGAGGGTTCATACGGGACCGCTTATTCATTCTTTATTTTGCTAGGCAGTGATCTTGCAGCCACTTGGAGATAAAGGAATTGCAGTAATTGGTGGTGACACAATCAGGGGTTTCACAAATTCTGACCAGGTGCTTCTTTATTTTAAGTTTCCATCTTTTTTGGGAGAATAAGTTAATCATTTAAATTGAGGTCTAAAATTTTTTTCATAGCCATGAGAAAGATAAGTGAAAGATATGTGCAAAACCAATTATCTAAATAATTAGTTTTCCCTGTTCTCTCACATAATCTTGTATTTATTGCCCAATTGAGGTCTGAAATTCCATTCATATCCTTGATTGGTTTTTTCCCCTCAAGGAAAATGAGAAAGAAAAGAGAAAGACAGATGCCAAAACAAAGAACTCTCACATATGAACTTGTGTTTATTGCCTGTGATTGAGGTCTGAAATTATATTCATATCCAGGAGAAAGATAAGAGACAGATAGGTATAGAACCAAAGATTTTAATGATTAGTTTTCCCATAATCTTGTATTTATTGCCTGTGACTGAGATCTGAAACTAGTTCATATCCTTGATAGGTTCTTGTCAAGAACCTGTCCAGATTTGTGAAGAAATAAAGGTAGAAGAAGAATTGCAGCAGAAACAGAAAAGAATTTAAAAGAAGATAAGTGCAGAATTAGAATTTAGGGAGAAGAAAGAGTAAGGAAGACGAAGAGAAAAGAGGAATTACTGTGGAGAGAAATTTGAATTTCATTCATATTTTCTGGATACAAATCAATTCTTAACCTACCTTTTATAGCTGAAACAAATTAATCAAAACTAATTCTTCCTTAATTTTCATTAATCCCAACAACTCAACTAATTATTTCTAACAAACTCTATAATTAATTGGGTCTTGACAGTTCTTTCCCCTCCTCAAGGAAAATGAGAAACAAAATAAAAAGAGTAGGTGCAAAATCAAAGATTTGAATGAGTGAGGTCTGAAATTTTATCCATATCCTTGGTAGATTCTCTTTCCCACTCAAGGAAAATGAGAAAGAAAATAGAAAGATTGAGACAAAACGAGATGCTTGAATAATGAGCTTCCTTCTCTTCTCACATGATCTTGTATTTATTGTCTGTAGTAGATATTTACTACTAGTAGAAGTAGTTTGGACCCTGATTATAACCAAGATCCACACTTTTTTGGCTCCTGAAGAGAAAGATCCACCAAGTTTTAGGCCTTAACTCTTCAAGCCAGTTTTGATTGGTTCTGTTGTTCCAAGTTTGTGAAGCCTCTTTGTCTCCTCTGGATGCATTTGTATCTCCTTCCTTTTCTTTTTCTGTTGAAATTAGTCATTCCCTTACCAAGCAGAAAACCATCCAACTCATTTTTATAGGAGCTTCCATTTAACTTCGGGTTGACCTAATGATTATATTCAATTGTAATACTTAGTGGCATGAAAGATTTCTATTACTTATTGGTTATGTCTTGTTGATTGGTGGCAGAACCTTGTCAGTTGATTAGATGGTTGATTTCTTTTTGATAATTCTTGTGCTGAAGCAGGGAACTTTTTCTTTTTTCTAAAAACAATTTTTCTTCAGGCATGGATTACATTAATTGGGGAGAAGCTGGACGCAACGCTAGAAAAGTATATTACTAATTCCTCTGTGGTGCAAGATAAAATTTGAAACTAATCATGACCAGATTGTAGAGTATATTGATCTCATTTCGGCATATCACATTATGAGGTCTTTCATCGAGGTAATGTTTTATTATTATCTTAACTGCATTTAGTAATAAAATTTCATATTTTTCTTTTAAAAGAACAAAAATATTATCCTCTAAAGTTGGAAATTATTTGCATATAACTACTTTTATATAGCGGGATAATGCATTCTAATCCTCTATTCCGTTGTGAGAAGTGGTTTCATGACCTAAACATTCTTAACAATCTCTAAGATGTGTTCTCTTGAGGACAAGCTTTTCAAGAAAAAAAAGGGCTGATTACATGATAGCATGGCACTGATGTATGGCAGAGGATATTGCAGTTTCCAACTGCTCACAATTAAATTTTATAAAGCCTTTCTTCCTTCGTTTTTTTTTTTTTTGAATTGTCCATAGGGCTATCTTGCAGCTGTTCTTAAATTGTTGTTCAAATTAAAAATTCTTCCAAAGAGTTATTCTTAGAATGACAGCATTGCTTGCTTTTGTTAGCTTGAATAGAAATGTAAGGACTGGAAGTATGCTTTTACTATTGACCAGTTGATTTTCAATGTTTATTCACTGAATATAAATTTAACATCTTCCCATCTCTCCTACCCACCAATTTTTGAGACTGGAAACTTCTCAAGTGGAAAAGGCTGAAGCTTGAGGCATCTTAGCTGGGCAATTCTCTCTTTCTTGGGTGAGCTGACCTTCTTGTCTCATTTGATGCTGGTCAAAATGACACTGCAGCCCATCTCTCTTTCTTTGTGGATCACTATGTGCTTATCCTTTATATTAGTAACCTGACTTTTGAACTCCATGTTTGAATGAACTTTTCCTCAATATCTCTTACTATGCTAGGCCATTTTAATAAGATCTGTCTCTCATGACAGGTTTTGATCAAGCTTGGCCCATTGCTTTCTTGAGTTCTTGGAAGTCTTGGATTCCTTGCAAGCGCTGGTTATATTCTAGCCTCCTATATTCTGCGTCCTGACTTTATCACGATAAGGGTTGACAGAGGGAATTCCTCCCAAACCTTTCATCCTGAACTAGGGGAAAGTAATTTTATGTTGTTACCAGCACAAATCCTTCTTCCCATTCAAATAACTATCTTTGACCTTAGCTATCCCTTCTTAGTGCTTTCTGTACGCTCTTAATTGTTGTAAATCTTCTCCACGGGCAGAGTTGGTCATCTATCATCAACGTTCACTATTAGATCCCTAACTAGGTGTGGATACTTGTGTTATATAGTTGTGTTATACGTTTTTAGTTCATTTCGTTTCTGTAATTTTCTTTTTGCACCTTTTGATAACTATGTACTTTTTTCTATGTCAAGACATTAATTCACACAATTCATTTTAGGAAGCTGGTTTTTACTAAATTTATGTTTTTAATAGGTTTCTCTGGTGGCAAAATTTGAACTGAGAAAGGTAGAATCTCAAAGAATACCAATCTGCAATTTTGTATGTCAACTTGTATCACCTTTCTTATTTTGCTGTTGAAAATGTCCCTCATTTTCCATTCAATTAAAGTACGTTGATGTGCTTGTCAATAATTTAGGTAACACAGTTTTGCTATGAACGTGTTTATGTGACCATGTCCCCTTCTCAATCAAGAAGGAAAAAGGACCAAGATGAAAAGAAAGTGTTTTGCAATTATTGATTTTGCATTCTTTCAATTAAGTACGAACCACCCTAACTTCTTTGCTTATCTTGTTCTGGAGCTTTTTATTAGACATGTTACTTGTGGCTCCAACAATACCCTATCTCACAATATTGCCATGTTCTATCACAAAGCTTGGGTGACAAAGGGACATCATATTTTATTTACAACTGTATCTGCTAATCTGCAGCTCTATGGTTATTTAGTGATCACGATCTGTTATTTTAGCTTGTCAACTAAATCTAGGTCAATTTCATATGCTAACCATGAATAAACAGGCTAAGAGCCTTTGGCTCTGATAACACTTCATCCCACTAATAATAGGCGGTTGATCCCATTTACTTACACCAAGAGCCAGCTCTTCAAAAAAAATAAAACTATGAATTATCTATCATCAAACATTAGAAGCTGTATTGCAGCTCACAACATCTTTACAGAATTTGAAAATCCACAGCATTGAACAATGTACAAAGGAAAAAAAAAAACCTTGAATCGTCAGAAAGGGAAAGAATCATTTCTTGGTGTTACCAATTTACATCTGTGTAATAACCCTGTAATCAATTAATTGCAAATCTTTTGGAAGCAAAAATAAGATTCCAAAAAAGGCCAAAAATAATACAATGAAAAGAATGTGGCTCCTTGTATGGTTACCCTGTAGACTGTTACATTGACCAAGTAGCAAGCACACTTGAATGATCTACTGCTTAGCCCTCTCCCAAGGTAGGTATCCTGTTGCCAGGTCACCAAAATTAGACAAAATAAAGTCCCTGAGACCGGTGTCCCAGACCTCACAGAACTGTAGCCGCCAATTGGGTGGTTCAATGGCTTCAGTTCCCAATCCAGGCGCTCTGTCTTTTGATCCTTGGTTTTGGTGTTCTTGCCAGTCAACAACATAAGTAGCAACTCTTCTATAAAACTTTGCTCTAAATGCCTCCCAGACCTGATACTTGTAGTGGTTTATAATACTTATGCTTTCAGGCACGTTTAGGTACTCAAATCCCTCCCTCAGCTGAAAGTGGTGCACCACATTGAGAAGGGTATCGTTTAGCAAATCCGGGCGCACAATTGACTTGTGCCTTTCAGGACTCTGAAGCCGGCAAGTGTAGCCAACAGTTACTCCTTTTGAGGGTGGTGAGCTCAACCCAGATGGGCCAAAGCTGTGACAAGCTGTTCTAATCTCTGCAATTGTCCTTGAAGATGAGAAATTTGCAACCAGAGTCCTCAGCGAATTTTGGCCAAGCAAACCAGGCCAGTGGTCATGAGGGAAGTAGAAGAACTCATCAACATCAAAGAATCCTACCCACTTGCACTCATTTCTTGCCCTCAAAGCACAATGTGAAAATCCAGCTTCTTGAGTTTTAATCCAGGGCCAGCTATGCCTGCTAACATTATAGTTTTGCATTTCAAGTTCTTCAACAACTTCCTGAATCCCATCATCGCTATTGTTATCATAGATGAACCAGCGTTCAACCCCAAGCCAAGCATGATATATTATCCATTCTTTAAGAGAAGATGCCTGGTTCCACAACATTGTACACACACAGAGCTCGTACTTCCCATTATTCCTCTTCTTCTCAAATGACTTGGAATTGTAAATTCTAGCCACAGTAGGCATAGGTACCTGCTCTCTGTATCTTCTCTGTGTTCTCCTCTGCCAATAAGACCTGGAATTGTAAGATTTAGAAACAGAAGGCATTGGCTCATGATCGAATGGAGCTCTTTCAGGGACGTTGCTATGAACTACCGTTACTCGAATCCCCTGAGCCTTGTCTGGGTTTTTGCTTATACTCCTTGGCAATTGACACCTAACAACTTCTTGTGCAGCACTAACAGCTGGAGTCATGAAGGTAAATCCTTCATCTTTCTCCCAATTCCCTAAACCAAACTGACACCGGAAATAGGAGGGATTAGATTCTTTATGCGGCCGAAGATTCAAACCTTTGACAAACACAACCGCAGTGTCCCCATCCAACACCGCAGCATAAACCAGCTTCTCCCATGAATGAACACTGAGGTTATGCCGCGAAGGCAACATATAATCTCTAAAATCGCCATGCCTCCGCAGTTCAACAGCAGCCGAGTAATTCATGGGCGCAACAGGGCATCTAGCTAAGGACCTAACTCCATCGTAACTATCGACTGAAATTAGTGGTTTGATTACAACATCTTTTCTCTTATCTCCAGTAGTTAGAATTCTGTAATAAAGGCAATCCACCTTTTCATTTTGGTTAATTTTACCCGATACAACCAATAACAAATGATCAGGGAACTGTACCCGATCTTGTATTCTCAAAGGTGACAATCCCTCACGCAAAGAATCTTCAAGCGAAGATAAGGACAAAACGGATAAAGCCGGCACTCTAATAACCGGCTTGAACGACACCGTTCGAATTGGAATTGAAAACCGATCCGACGACGACAAGAATAAGAGAAACACGAAGAAGGACAAGCACAAGACTAGAGACCTTACTGACAAGTACTGTGCTCGCGAGTATGGTCTGTAGTTTCTCTTTCTTTTCCGCCGTTGCTCAGAATCCATGTCTCTCCTCCGGTCAGTTTCGACGGTGAAAGTAGAAGAAAGAAGATTTAAGGAGTTTTTCTGGATCTGGGTGAGGCTTTGAGTGGGGATTGAATAATATGAGGATGTGCAGATCTAGCAGCGAGAATTGCCGGTGGTCGGATAATCTGATTGTTGGTTTTGTATTACAATTCGGTCGTGTTATATGGAAAATGGTGGACTGGCAGTGGAAATGGAGTAGGCGTTTGTGGCTGCCGTAAAAGGACTGAGCTTAAAAGGAATGGCGTTGCCGGTGATTGTGGTTGATGATGGAGTGTATTTACTCGGTATTTGGAAGTTAATTAGAAGCTGAGGAAAAGAAAAAAAAAAAAAAAAAAAAAAAAAGGAATATAATTAGGTTGATGCCCAGTGTTTCTTTCAAATATGCTGGACTTCCTCTCTTTAACTTACTTCCTACTTTTTCTTTTTGTTCTTTTTAATTTGCCATTATTATTATTATTATTATTATTTTATTTTTTCTATTAAAAAATTAGAAACTTTCCAGCTAGATAAAACAAATAAATAAAAATCACTTGTTATTTTTTAAGAAATATTCTATACACCGATTTCCAATCATGAATGGTGATTTCTTGAAAAAGTTAACATTAAAAATACACGGTGTTAATTTTACATTTCACATTAATACTAAATTTGTTTTTGAACAATTTTTAGATGCATTACCCGTTAACGTTCTAATTTAACAATATTTTTAAAAAATTAAATTCGAATAATTTGAAATGGAAAAAATGTACTTGCTTTTTTCAACCATAATTTTGTATTAGTGGTTGTTTATCAGAATTAAAAATAATAATAATAATCTTATTGAGAAAATAAGGAAATCATATTAAAAATACTGGATTACTTATTTAATAACAAAACTATATTTACATTTGTACATATGAAGTATGCATGAATAAATGTGAGGTGCATGTATTAAGTCAAAAAAAATGTGACTTACATGTATAGACTGATATATTGGACTGGGATGGAAGGAGACAGTTGTCTTTTGACTATATGTTTTTAGTATTATTTATTTAAGCAATTTACAATAATAGACTGAGGAAGGAATGGCCGCAATACTTCAAACGGAGACTTTCAAAACACGGGTGGCCTCGATGATAAAACTCTCTGCGATTTTTGTCTCTTGCTTTCATTTCGTTCACTCGTTTATTTCAATTTAAATTTGTTTTTTTACAAATATTTAACTCTCTCTTTTTAAGTTTTAATATTGAAATTCTTTTTAAAGTTACTTCTATTTTTATATCAAAATAAACTTTAAAAAAAAATAAAGAATACTTACTATTTTCTAACTTACCCAAGAACAAAAACAACCAGAAGGAGAGATTTTGGATGTATATATATTTTTACTAGTTTAACTATGTTTGAAAGTGCTACAAGTTAATCTCCCCTGTAATTGAAATTTGTAGAAGAAAA
>NW_019014687.1:2899112-2910728 GCF_000150535.2 Carica papaya
AAAATAATCCTTAGCCTGATACTAACATGTTGGTTATAAGTGCACAATATATAGAGAGAAATTTTTGAAATTATTTTTTAATTACTAAACAATTACATCGATGCTTATACAATCTGCAAACGCCATATGTAATGTTAAGCATTAGCACTCAACATTAGCTTCAAAATTGGATAAATGTAATAATTAGAGTGGAAGAAATTTAGTCGAGTTATAAAAGCTAATCCAAAAATAATTTTATTTATTAAAAAAATTAGTTATTATTATTTTTATTTAACTAATAATTAGAGAATATATTTGATGAGATGCCGTGGGTTGGAAGCTTATCCAACATCCCTTGCTTCTTTTGTTTTTTGTTTTTCTTTCCCTCTGTTCGAAGTTATCTTCTTTTAAATATTAAATTATCATCACTTGAATTTTGTCTTCGAGTTTTATCGACATGAACAACGCAGATAGATAACAGTTGGTCCCTTAATATTTATAGTCACTGATTCCTCGCTAGCTACCTATATATACATATACATATATATATACGTAACCATTTTATTTATCTCTCTCTCTCTCTATCTACAGATATATATATATATATATGTATTGCTTTACAATCCACCATTCTATTTAATTAACTGAAACATGAACTTTCCAATTATTGACTAGTTTCAGTACCACTACACACATATATACAACATATAATTGTAAATAATTATTCCAAAACTAATGCAATAATTTGTCAATATATAATAATTCTGTAATTATAATGGTTTAATACGACAAACTTCAAAGAATTAGGATTGAAGCTGTGTGAACCTTTCCCAAAAAAAAAAAAAAAGAAATTAATAATTAATAATTATAATAATAATAAGAATGAAGAATAAGAGTATATATTCCGAAATTAAACATACCAATTGATATAGTAAATATTCTAAGATATAGCTGGCAACATAGCTTGTGTAATAAACACGCATTCATATATATATATATATATATATATATATATATATAATACATCGTATGTATGTGTGTGTGTACATAACCTGTAAAGCATCTATGAAGCTGTCCTCTACATATTATGTGTGTGTGTGTCTATATATATATATACATATATGTGTGTATACGTATGTATGTAAGTTGCCTATTCTATTAAACTTGTCATTATGCGTAATCATATGTCACCTTCTATTATGCTTGTACTTGCAAATAGCATGTAGTTTTTCACATTTTGTAAAATGAAAAACGTGGTTCAACACATCAATCAAAGCAATAAAACGCCCCTACTAAGGGGGGGTATCAAATTCATTGAATCTACACCGTTAGTTTTGAGAGTTGTGGATTGTACGATTATTCATACATTTTGCTCTCTCAAATACTTTTATAAAATTCCAAAATAATCAAAACTTTTAATTTTACACTTAATAATATGCTACAATCATAATATTATAGTTGTCATTGATTAAGAAATATATTTTTTTATTAAAAATATATATATATATTTCACTAAACTAATTTCATTACCTCATGAGATATTATAAATTAATTAATAGATTATGCCTCATACCCGTACCCTTACTGTGATATTAATATAATATATGTGTAATAAAATTTACGACACATTCAACAACTTACAACTTTCTTATATAAAAAAACAATTATTAACGGTAAATGTCAAAATATTAAGTCATTCATTAATAATTTATACAAATCACGGTATCTTATTATCTTTTTCTTTTTCAATCCACTTTTTCAATTAATTAATAATTAATACTTTTACTTTCTTAAATAATATATCTTTTTTCTTATTATTATTAATATGATAATTAAGTCAAATTAAATGGATTAAGTATAGAAATAAAATAAAAAATAAATCAAATTTAATATTTTATTTCTAAATTTCTATTTATTTATATTAAAAATATAGATATTTGAGTCTACAAGAAAAAATGCCTTCTAATTTTTTTTTTTTTTTTTTTGTTTATTGAAAGTAAAAAAATTTATTTTCTTTTTATTTTTTTTTAATTATTTTTTGGCTATATTTTTAATAGAAGCACAACTTATAAATTACATGTTTAATAAATAAATAAAAATTATAAACTTGTATTAAGCGAACACTTGAGCAAATTATTTTTTAAAATGTACTAATTAAAGTATAATTTGCACGGGTACTATCTGGGCCAAAATAATTGGGCCCACGGGGTAACATTGTTTCTTTAAATCTGACTCGATTGTTTTTATATTATTTTCGGGTTATTTTAATTTTGAAAATCTCAACATTAGGAATGGTGTTTGCCCGAGAGGGGATTCAGGTATTTAGTTAAAGAATGTAAGAATCGATGATATCTTACTGTAAATTTTGATATTTACTTTTTTTATCTTAAAAGTAAATTTGTTCCTCTATTGCTATCGATGCTGTTAATCTAAATGTTAAAAGGTAAATTTTTTCTTTTCTTTTTATAACGTAACATGCCATGTAAATATTAACTGGTGTTAAAAAAAAGAAGTTATGTTGCACTTCACCGCAAAGTATTTTGACGTGCATTTAGCTTCTTCTTCTTTTTTTTTCAACAATTTAAAAGAAGAATATGTATATTACTTAAAGGAAAATATTTGTATACTCTTCAAAACTAATCTAATTTAAGAAATTTTAACCTTCATTTTTTATGTTTATGGTAATTATTATAAAATATGGAGATTAAATAATTAAATGCTATAGTTAGTATGTAACTGTTGAATTTTTTTTTTTTTTTTTTTTTAATAAATATTGATGTATATTCATGCCTAGGAATAAATAAACAAAAATTGTTTACATATGTTTCAGGAAAGATGGTGCAAGGTTCTATGTGTTTGTTCTTTAATATGTTCTTGACTCAAATATGATTGATTTTGAATTTTTGAATAGAATTTAATTTTAATGGTTACCAATCAGTAAGTTATAGTTTATTATTTCTGAGTCTTTTAAAATTGTGCTTGTGAGATTCTTGATTCCCTAATGGCTGAAGCCAATTCTTTGACTCCTAAAAAGATTTGGTTGCAAAAGAAGATTCCATTACTTTAACAAAATTTAAGTTGAAGTCCTTTGAAGATCCAACTTACTTTTATCACAGGAGATTTGGTTTTGCTATTGGCTCGGGAGAGTTTGAAGTTTGTGAAGAAAACCTTTTTCTGCTCTTGTCAGGTAATAACAACTTATTAAACTAATTGGACAAATAAGAACTTAAACTTCATTAAACAATAATTTCATCTCATTTATTATTATTATTATTATTATTTATTGACTAATTAATTAATAATTTTTGAGATATTTTACCCTTCAAAGTAACAATTGATTCATCCACAAAACACAACTCCAACAAACAACACGCCATATGCCTAATTGCAAAATTGGAATAACTTAAGCCAACTTGGAAAAATAGATGCATGAAAATTTCTATGTACACAGAAACGAGCTATTCTATACTCTCAAATGGCTCCACAAGCAGCAACAATGAGAATTCATTGTGGGGAGGGGGGCAAGTATATAAAATGTGCAAAGACTTGCTCCATATTTCTTTCATCAGCGAAATGATGCCAGAGCATGAAAATTTATAAATTATAAATTAGAAAAAGGAACCTATCGTCCTGTTTAACAAGCCAAAGGTAGCTCTTCTTCATCAGTGATTCTGCAGCCGGTTTCATTTTCACGAGTCATTAGATATTATGGTTTGATGCCATGTTCCAGTTTTGATGACCCACATGTTGTCTCTCAACCAGTAGAAATGTTAGCTTCATTTCAAGCAGAGAATCTGATAAACAAACAAAAAAGCAGAAAAACTATCCTCATCAGAACCATTTCTAGCCATAGACCGTCCGGGGTAAAATGCCAAAAAGATGACTAAAGATATTAGGAGAAGAAGAATCCCTGGTCCTAGAAACACGATGAAGATTAAAATGATGATGATGCCAGGACATGAGGATCAATCTGGATGGGCCTATTTTTTCTTTTCCACCTTTGACCCACTAATCTTAATAATATATAACCTTTACATGGTTGACATTTCACTTAAATTATATGATATAATAAGATCAAAAGTTTTGAAATTATAAATTCCAAACAAAGAAAAATCTTAAGACTAGGGAAATAAAGTTTATTTGAGAGTGACTACTTGATACATTCATTAATTAAGTCTCAGAGATTCTCTAGCATTCAAGACATGATGAATCCAAAATATACTATGGGACAGTTGTAGAATAGGAAATACATGCTATACAAGTTCTACAATTGGAATGTTCAATTACCTGCCGCTCAGGTTCATAGACGCCATATATGTAGCAGATGAAGCTCCATCAAGCCTGCCAGCACTGTAAACTTGGAGATTCTCCGTATCTGGCACATTTTTTGATTTCCTACTTGTGTAGAAACCTGAATGCCCCCTAAGGTCTCTGCAAACATCAGCTGCCATGTTTATGGTAAGGGCATTCTTACTTTCTTGCTGAAATCTTTGGTTGTCTGCTTTATAACTTTCAGAATGGGTATCTTTATTAAGCATGTTGGATGCAGCACCAGGCGGCATGTGCACGGAAGAGAAGAACCTCGAATTAGAAAACCGACATTCTGTTCTCCTCCAGAACTTCGAACTCAAGAATTCTGCTCCGGGCAACTTACAACATGTATTTTTTACACCATCACCATTTTGAATTCTTCCACTTGTTAATCCCAGATCGTATGACATTTCATCCAAAGCCATCTCCAAACCATTTACACGTGACTCCAGAGAATGAATCCCACTCTGTGAGCTCCCAATAAATCTCTAGATTCAAGCAGAGTAAAAGTAAAAGTCAATAAGCACGGTACCTTTTAGATCTAAGTGCAAATATTGCAACTAAAATGAGTTGATGTTAATGGAGGATATAAGAGAACATGACAGGACAGAGATTTACGAAGCGTATACTTTAAGAGGGTAGGAAGTGCAAAAGCAAACAAGACCAATATTAACTGCGATGGATAGCAGAACACCAATGAATTGCAGTAGTAGGTTTCTATCAAGCAAATTTATCCCTTATCTCAAAAAAAAAAAAAAAAAAAAAAGAAATCAAGCAAATATCCCAAATGGAAAATCATGAAAACCAGTAAACACGCATGCAATAATTATTTTGGAAAAGGACTATAATCCCATTAGTTTCCCTAGAGCATCAGAAGTCAGAGCCCATTATAAACCATAAGAAGAAGCCCAGTGGAGCCATATAAGAATAGAGCCAAACAAATTACACAATCTATTTGTTATCAGGATTCAATTGAAAAACACGGAGGGAACACTATGCTGAGTTCAGAAAATTGACGTCCACACAAAGCCAGGACACTCCACAAAGTCCGGCATTGACATAATTTCAGTGGAGAAACAGACTATAAGGAATTTCAATAGCATACCTGGAGGAGGTCTAATAGGTCAGATTGTTGGGTTTCAATCTGAGCAAGCTGTTCACGGATCAAAGACAAATCCTCTGCATCTTTCTGGTTCTCATCAACTTCTTCAGAACCACCGGGAACAACAGCATCAGAGATTTCATCATCATTGCATGGAACCACTCTAGAACCAGATTTCAGACCACCAAATTTGTGCACTTTTTCATTAAAAAGTACACGCTTCACTTCCGGCCTGGAGTTTCCAATTTCCCCCACCTCCATAACTGTGATATCGCTTTTTTGTGTATGAGATTCATGAGAAGAAATCTCAGAAGTGGCATGGCGCGGTTCATCAATACCAGCTCTGCTACCAAAGGATCTGCCACGGTCAAGCCTGGAGGACACGACATTTCTTTGATTGTTCTTTAAGCAGCCTTCTTTCTTGGCAGTGGTCACAACTGAAGAATCAGATGGAGGAGGGGACCTGCTGTCTGTGGGGACTGTTTTCTTGGGTCTAGGGGTCTTAAAACCAGCATCACTTGTACTCTTGTTAACCGGAGGGAAGCATCCAACGACACCATTATCTGACTCCATGAGAAGACCCCAAAATCATTAATAGCAAAAGATGAATCAGAAGCATCAAGTAATACATATTCAAATCAAAGAAAAAGTCTCAAAATCATTAATAACAAAAGATAGATCGGTCCAGTATTGCTTGTCAGTTTAAATGCATTTAGCAAAATCTATGAAAAGAGCAGATGCATGTCTTAAATTTCAAACCATATATCGTGAATTGTTTTCCGATGTAAATGATTAAAAGCTTATTTTAGATATAATATATATATATATAGAAGAATATAGACAAAAATCTATCTTAAAGTACAAACAGTGTTCCAATATATAGGTAGCATTAGAAAATTGAAGATAATAAATTTTTTCCATTACCTATTGGAGAGGACTTAGATTGGGGTGAAGATGATGAGACCTCCTCAGAATCACCGGGAACCGCTTTCCACAAATCCAATGTCCGATTCATGGTCTCCCTGACAATCTTTACCTAAAATACCAATTTCATTAAACATGAGAACTAATTATCCAACTTCCGATGTCTCAATTATTTTCTATATTTCATTTTCTCAGTAACCAAAAGATATCTAAAAGCAATCAACAAAAATAGTAAGTTTTGTACCTTATCAAACCTCCTGCTTTCCAAAACCGCTAAACACGCTTTCTTGTACTCAGGCGCCAAATCCTCCTCCGCTAGAACCACTTTTCCCAGGGCTTCGGCCGCCGCCTTCCTTGCCGCCCAGTCTTCACTACTCAGAAACTCTGTAACGCACGGTACTAAAGAATCCAAGGCCACTTTGCTCCCTGCACCACCAGCGCCCACAATGCTCCCGATGGCCCCCAACAGTGCGGCCTTCGCCTTGAAAGCCTCGCTTCTCAGCAACTTACCCAATCTCGGAAGTACTTTCCTCAGCTGCTCCGCTTCCGGATCCGGCGCCGCCTCCACAGCCGCCGCCAGGCACAAAGCCGCCCCGATCTGCACATTGGTATCGTGATCATGCGTAAGCGTATCAATGAGAGGCTTCGAGAGGACGGAGAAGGACGGCTTCGTGACGCAGGAGGACATGGCGGCGGCAGCGACGGCGCAGGCGGATCGCACGGCGGAGTCAGGGTCCCTGATGCGACGTAGGAGAGTGGAAACCATTTTGGAGAGATGAGGGGAGAGGAAGTTGCCATGGCAATGGCAGAGAAGAGAGAGAAGATTGACGCACTGCTTTCTCACCGGCGACTTGGAGGAAGCATCCGTGTTATGGATACAGTTGAGAAAAGGTGAGAAAGAATCCTGCGTGAGGTTTCTAGCAATGGACTCGAGCTCCGCGGTGGCAATAGCTAGCGTGTCCCGGTCGGCTAGCTTGTTAAGACAGGTAATAACTCGCTGCTTGAGATCGTGAGCCGACGGCGCCTGCGGCTGCGACGTCGGCGGACTCGCCGGAGATCGGCTCATTGTGTGGTTAGTTGGCACACCAGTTAGCACAACTGCCCAGTGCCACACTCCTGGCGCCCTTTTTCTTTTTCGGTGTGTTATGGGATTGGAATGTGGAGCTGGCTGTAAATGGCGTTTTAAATGTCTAGCCAGGAGTGTCAATTTAAAAAAAAAAAAAAAAAAACTAAAATTAAAATTAAAATAATTTAAGTGGTAGTTAACTAGTTATGGACTAATTAATGGAATTAATTTTAAAATCATTTCAACTTTTATTTGTGAATATATATTTAATTATAAGGAAAATGATTTGGGGAAGAGGAATAGATAGAGATATAAGAATTGCAATAAATAATTATCGTAAATTTTGGGGGTCTTCTTCACATGGGAGAACTTGAGAGAAACGCCAGCTATAGTTCCATTACAAAACAAAAACATTATCTATTTGTCAAACCCAAAAATTGTAGCTTAACCTGAACAAAATGGAATTAGTGCACACAGAATAAGATATCCCAAAAAAAAAAAAAAGAAATAATTATTATAATATTAATCCAATATTCGTTATGTCCAGTTTTAATTTGTAAATTAAGTCCATAATTTAAGGATAAAACAAAAAACAAATATTTATAATATTAAATGCAATCAATGGTTTCATCACATGAAATATGTAAACTCGAAATTGGATTTTTCCACATAAGAAAATAATTAATGATTAAACTTGATTTGGGTTTGACTAATTTGTTGCTTAAATTGGGTTTGTTTGGTCTTTTACAAGAATAAGCCTAAAATAATAGTTAATGCGACACATGATAATAAGTTAAACCAATGAGCTGGTGATTGGAATATGCAAACTGTCCAGAATTTCACGTATAAACCTCTCTCAGCATAATTCTAATGATAAATTTTATTAATTTTTTCATTAACGATAAATGCTCAAGTTTCTATTTTATAAATAAAATTGTTGACTAATTTTTTTAAGAAAAAATAATTTCGTAAATTTTTATTACTTAACACCCCAATATTTAGCATACAAGGAGGGAAGAACATTATGATGATTTATGTTTAAATCCTATAAATTTTAATAAAATCATAAAAAAAAAAAATTACATTTATTAAAAAATAAAATCTTATATTCGAACCATATAAATTAAGTAAATAATTATCCAAACGTAATACAAATATTTAATTGGAAAAGGTAGGGGGGAGGGAGGAGATTTTAAATGGCGAGCATGTGAAAGGGAAATGGGAGAGAGAATTGTAAAAAGTGAGTCACGTGACAAGTAAGGTGGATATTCAATGAGCTATTTTATTATATTACCTTGTAATAATAATTTTTTACTCTTATTTTTTCAGTGGTAAAATAATAATTTTCATATTTATGAAAAAATAAAACACGATTTATATATTTTCAAAAATATTCCATTAAAATATAAAATAATTTGGCGAAAAGGTTCCCGAGAGGTTGTGTATAGTCTTTGGATGGTCAAAGTAACAAGTTGAATTTTCTTTTCATGGTCTAAAATTTTTACTTTACCTGCAAGTCAGAAGAATACAAGGGACCAGAAAATATGGGGCTTTACCTCCACTGATATTTATATTACAAAATTAGTTGTAAATAATTAAATTAAAATAAATTTAACTTATCGTCCCGTATTTCTAAAATATTTAATAATATCTAAATAATTTATTATGAATTTGTAAATTTTAATATTTAAATAATGAAAAATATAAAAACTATTATGCAAGCACCGACTTTTAATATAAACTGTGTTGTTAGAAAAAATTTCAAATCGTATCTTTTAATACGATAATGATTAACCTAATTAAATTAATTAAAAATAAAAATAAAATATTTTAATAATATAAAAGACAAAAAAAAAAGACATGAATTTTCAAACTTAACATATATTTTATACATACTAAAAAATAATTTTACTTTTTTAATATAATTAAAATTAACATAAATAATATACTATTATTTAAAATATTAATTTATGATAAATCATATCATCACATTGATAATTTTGGTTGCCGACTGGGTTTTGGTTAATTAATTAAATTTTTAATGAAATAGTTTATTTATTAAAAATAAGGAGTAACATTTAATTTAAATATTAAAAAAGTCGTAAAAATCCGCTGATTTGACCGATGAGATATCAGTGAAATCTCCCACTTTTTAATTTTTTATTCTTATGTTCCATGTGTATCCGACAGAAAGCGAGTTCCTAACCATCCGATTGATCATTGTTAAAGTTGAAACCCATTGAATCTCATCCGTCCGATTGTCTTACTTTTTTTTATTATTTTTACTCGTCTCATTTACGATCTCTTTTGGTGAAAAATGGAAAATTGCGCTGCATGTGATTGGGACCCACCCAATTGTAGGCCTCTCGAGGACACTCTACCCTACCCATCTAACTCAATAGCATCCTATAACTACGACGTTGCCACGATTTAAACTGAGATGCCCTCGTCCCGGTGAGCATGGCTACATTTTAGGTTCATTTTTGTATTTTTTTTTATTTAATTAGCAAATTATATTTCAATTTTTCATACAATTATAAAAATTTTAAGAAAATAAAAAAAAAATCTATGTTTTATTCATAGCCTATCATTTACTTCCAAAATTATGATAAATAATTTTTCGAAAAAAGCTAAATAATAACGTATTCTATTATTGTTAAACTAACATTTTATTCAAAAAAAATTCAGTAATACTGTATATTTTTTATAACATGATATAATATATATTTATATAAGAGTTTGAATTTTAAATTTTTAACATAAAAAAGGACATCAATAACTACTGGGTGAAAATCAATTGATTTCCCATTATGTGAGAGGTGTAAATTCATAGTTAGGTATTATAGTTTTACTCATTTATATATATATATATATGTGTGTGTGTGTGTGAAAATCAACTTATAATAAATTAAAAAGTAAACAAACTATAAATACAACTATTAACTTACACCGATAAAGTAAATTTTTATATTTTGAGAAATCCTAAATTGTAGGGAGGAAGAAGATGATGACACAAAATGAGTTAGAGCCCATGTGACCCTTTTTATCTCATAACAAATATTTTGGCTTCTTATGGTCTTGTGTTGTTGTTATCAGATTGTCGCACCAACCCAACCCGGCTCTCTCTCTTTTTTTTTTAAATAATATTTAATAAAATATATTATTAAAAAATAATAATTCATTTAATTATCAAAAAATTATTTAAAAAATTTAAAATTAAATTATGAATATAACTTTAAATCGATAATTACAGACTGCTTTGGAATAAAATTTAATATGCTTTTAGCATAGAACGAAGTAAATGCTTAGGGGGGAAAAGGTACACGTAAAATTAGCTTTTGGAGGATAATTTTGATTAGGGCGGTCACACTTCAATCATTTTACATTAAATAATTAATTTATAATCACTGTTAAAATAACTTCAGATAAGACCCTCTATTATTTTAATTAAAGATGCCTTAACAAAGCCCTCGAATTATTAATTTACCCACGGTAAAAGAAATTTTCACTTTTTTTATCTCGTTCAAATAAAATTAAAAAAAAAAAAAAAGAAGCTACAGTGAAAATTGAATTAGAGATTGAATTTCATTATCTGTTTAGACACAGTTCCAATCATTGCTGCAAGTTATGATTGATGCCAAAATGCCAACCTTGAATTAGTATCAAACCAACCAAACTTAACTACTAAATCTTGGACTGTCTAACAATACATACATATACATATATTAATTTCCTATCTTTACATATATATATATATATATATTTAATTTTGCAAATTTTGTTTTTTCTCTTTTAAATAATTGATCCATTATCTAAATATTTAAATTGGTAGAGAAAAACTTAACTAATTAAGTACATTTTAACATATTCTTTTAGGCATAAAAATTTATTTAACTAACAATTTGAACAGAGTTAATTTTAAATAACAGAAATAAATTTACCATGACTCGTATATTTAATTTATAATTAAAACAATTATTACAAGAGTTTAAGCTGTTATAAATATACACAATTAATAATGTATATTTATATTACTTCTATATTTATATGACGATGTAAAATTTTGAAAAAAAAAATACAAAAATTTATTTAAATATAAATTAATTTTAAAACAAAAAAAAAAGTGTAGAATGGAACCAAAATAATTATAAGCTGTGCCTGGCCAATTAATTCAATCAATTAAAGAATTAATAATTGATATCAATAGGGAAAAAGATGGAAAATGATTTTTATA
>NW_019014687.1:2960661-2971989 GCF_000150535.2 Carica papaya
TAAATTGGCAGTTTGTTTACAGGACTTGTTGTAGGAAAGCATTGACATGAATGTCTTGTGTTTTGTTGTGAGTACAGTCATCAGCACCCACCTGTCTGTCCATTCAGCTTATGGACTATGGGCATGATAAGCCTGAAATCACTGCTGTATCTATGGACCCTAATTTTGCAGCTTATCTGCAAAACAACTTCCTCTCAGTTGTTCCTGCTGAAAAGGAGAAGGCTGGAATTTTTTTGAAGAGGTAAACATAGAGTTGCGTAATGTTGTATAACTGTATTTTATCAAGTAGCCATGTCATTCATGCATGCTGGTTGCAGGAATAAGCGGAAATGTTCTCCTGGTGATGAATTTTCTGCTGCATGCCAAGCATTGGAAGGGCTCAAAGTTATTAATGGTCTGGAGTGTAAGATAGCTTGCAATTCATCAAAGGTATGTATACTGAGATGCCGTCTCCATACACAGTTTCAAGATGTCTGGTATCTGCTGCCTTTTTAGTCAGTTTTTATGAATTTTCTAAGGACTTTCTTGGAAATTTGTTGGTAGGTTTCCTACGTTTTAGATACAGAAGATTTTTTATTCCGTAATAAAAAGAGGAAAATAACGCAGCAAAACAGTTTATCCGACGACCAGGCAAAGCTTTCAAATGGTTGTTCAAGTAGACTACAAAGAATACAGCGGTTTCACAGGATGTTTTATGGCGCTCCTACATGATGACTTGCCAATCCCAAACAAGACATGGTACAGACTGATTTCACGAAGTGAATCATAACATGTTTTAATATCGTATATGATTTAGATTCTAATGTTACATTAAACATGCCAATGCTTTAGCAAGAATAGAATGTTTCGATCTTGTTTGAGTAGTTTTGGATGATAGAGAGATGACATGTTTGATTCTAGTGTTTCAGATATCCTTGTTCTTCAGTTGACTTCTGTGACATTATATAGGCGGAGGCAAGCAGACGGAAAAAAGGGCCACAGGAAAGAGAGGTCTCTGGTATTATCTCCATGTATTTCTCAAATCTGTCTTACCAAAGGAATAAAAGAATGTGGGGGGGAAAAGAATATGGCTCGGGGAGGTACGTTATATTTTGTTGGGGATTTTGAAGCCACCACAATCGTGTACATAGAGGTGGTGGTGTCGTGATGTAGAATCCTGATATGTTTAATTCTATTCATCCAATATTTTTTTAATATCTATTCAATTGGAAATGTCTTCGTTTTTATGTTGTGCTGGATTTGGAATTGTTTTGGTTTTCTCTTAAATATCTATTCAATACTTCACTGCCTGCACATGCCCAGTCTGTTCTGTTCTCTTCAAAAGACAAACTGTTCTGTTGGGTGGTTTAGCTTTAGTATTTTGTAATAAACATTGATTAGATTATTTGTTTTAACTGTTCGTAGATGTAATAATTACAGCTAAAATTATGATCATTCATTTATATCATTTTTTTTTTTGAACTATGTAATTGATCATAATATACTACATAATGTAATTTGAAAATTAATTATATTGGATTGAAATTAATCACATTGCATTATCCTAAAAGGTTACTTAAAATCTTGTAGAATCGAAAGAGGGTTATATTGATCATAATATACTATTTGTTTAAATTAAATTATTATAATGATTTTTCAATATAAATAAAAATTTTGATTTTAAAAATAAAAGTTATTCAGATAATTCGTAATAAATATAGAGTTATCACTATATTTTTATTTTTAAAATATTAAATTAATAATTTAATAGAAAATAAATTTAAAAATACATTATCACAAAATATCTATTTTTAGATTGTGTTTTACTTAACATCTTTGGTATTTGATTTCCAAAAAAAAAATATATATATATTTCTTTAAAACAGTAGAAGCTCGACTTAATATAATATATATCAAATAAGATAGGCCAAAACATCTCATCCTACTCGCTATATTAAAAATAGAGATTTAAAATAGATAAATTTTTATTGAAAAAAATAAATAGTTCTAGATTTGGATAAAAGTGTTAAATATAATAAATAACTAGTAATTAAAAAATATATAAATTTATTATAAATATTTTATAATTTGAATTATAATATATATTTATTATTTTAAATTAATATTAGGATGATAGGTGAATAATTTATTAGATTAAAAAATAAAAATTTGAAAAACTAGACCTCAACGCCACCAACTAGCGCCACGAGGAGGGTCAGAGAACTAAGTCTGTTAACATTTTAGCCTCAAAAGTTTTTACCCTCTGTTCAATATTCTTGCAGGGCATTGCATATTCTTTCACCTTCACATATAGATCGAATACATGCTCAATATTCATAAACAACAAATATCATGTAAAGAATTTTAGCAGACAGCGTATAGGATACAAATTCCAATTATGTGAGTGTATCTCAATACTTTCATGCATCTATACAACAGACTAAAAGATTTAGGATAATACATTGATGCATTCTTATAGGTTCTATGAAGAATTATTGCTAAGGATTTGTTGATTTCACGCTCACACTTTTAACTACAGGTTGCTCTAGAAAGTATAGAGTGCAAACTCTGATGAAACTAACCTCAAAAATAGTTGAAGCAAGATGGAAAACTTCAAGAATCAGCTTGAACTTAAGCAAAACAGGTCTAAAATAGTCTGAACAGGTATAGAAAAAACGGTTTGATCAAACCTCAAGAAAATAAGTAAAAATAAAGCTGGTTAAGTCAATGCTCCCTCACTACCGGGGACATGTGAGAACCATGCCAATCTCTAATCACCTATGAGGGTTGGTCTTCTAGAGACAGCTCATTTGGTGACAGGGATTCAGGATTGTTTGTCGTTCCTGTCTGTGGTGGAGGATATCTGCAGGGCAATTCTGGTCCTCTATTTGACGGTGAGTGAACCATTTTTTTTCAACTGAATCAATTGCTGAAATTAGCCAGATAACCAGGTGAAGCTCTCTAAACCTGATGTTGGGGGTGGCGTAAACCACCTTTTGATGGTGGCAAATTATGGGTGTGTCGCTTTATCTTCTTTCTGTTAAGGTTTTCTTTATTAAGAAGAAATTTTTTTGGGAAAGATTCTTTTTTTGTTGGACTTCTTGGTGTGAAAAACTGATTTTTTCTTCTCATGTTGTAGATTTTGGCAAAAAGACAAGGACAATAATTAGGTGAGAAACTAACTTATGCAAGACAAGTATTGGTGTTACTAACTTGTTCTAAGACAAATGTAGAAATAACAAAAAATTAGATGAAAAACAGAAGAACAAAAGTAGACCAAAAGAAACTGGACAGAACAATAATAAAAACGAACAAACGCGGGGATAAAGCCCTAACAAAAAAATTCTTAATTCATCATTATCTATGTTATTTATTAATGACAAATACCCTTTATACAGGCATTAGTTACACCCAATAAATAAAATATCAGTGTAAAAAAATCTAAAAATCTATCTAAATAGTTAAGTTTCTTATAACTTAAAGCTACTTGTGCAAGCTAAATAAATTAAAGTTACTCAATCATAATAACTAGAAAAAATTTCTTTAATAGAAAATGAATTCCAATATCAAGATCTTCTTGTGCATCAATAGTTAATGGCCCTAACTCCACATGATACAAGGAACTTGTATATGCCAAAATTCTCAGGGTTTGAGATGGAAGCTAGACAGAGATAAAAAAGAGAAGAGATTAGAAGACAAGAGTAAAGAGCACTGTTATTAATCGAACTCCTTCACCATCCTCCGCAATTAATAGCTTTATAGAACTTTATTCTTTACTCATAGATAACAACCAAGTAAAAACTAAAAACTAAAGAACATATATACTTAGCAACCTGACTACCTCAACAACCTCCTTTAAGTTCCTGGTAAAATAATTATCCGCATATCGTCACAAGGGACATAATGAGACTCAATTTTCTAAAAATGGTACAATGATAGATGCTTATGATAATTTGTTTGTAACTCCTGCTCCATACAGAATTTTAAGAGACATAAACGTCAAAGGGTTGTATAAATTATATACTTGGTATTTTCAAATCTTTGGATGGAGATTCGCGTATAATTATTTAAAGTCACTAGAAAGAATTTCAAGTGGAGTTATTATGTAACATAGTCATGAATTCAAGTGGAGATGTTCTGATACCACTTGTAGGGAGGTACTTGAATGAATTTATGAGAAGCGAAATGTAAGTAAAAATTCAGTTAAATAAATATGATAAAATCTGTCCCAAAATGCTCAATCACAATCACACAAAGATACCAAAATTTTTAACGTAAAAAACTCCTTCAATGCGAATGATAAAAACCACATAATCTCTTTTGATTCGAGTAAAAAGAGCTCCACTGTAAAAATTAGTATTTACAGCAATAATAAGTAACTACTATAATTCTCGAACAAATACTTAATAACAAATCAACCAAACAAAAAGAGATAAACAAGAGAATGGAGAAATATCACCGAAACAACTACTATTCATGCAAAACAGATGCGTTCTAATTGTTGAAATCCAATTTTCACCATTCAAATTAAAGAATAACTTATCCTGAACATGCTCACCAAATTTCAGCCTCATCAGATCGCAAATGATCGTCCGATCGTTGGAGAAAGTCAAACTGATTGGTGCAGGAAAGAAAAACATGAACAGTAACTTCGAACTGAAAGTACTGAAAATTCAACCGTTCAAAATCGATTTCCATCGTTCAGAATGAAGAACAACGAGTTTTCTAAATACCCACCATTCTCATTTTTTTTTATTCTCTATTTTTTTGTGACTGAAAACTTATTTTTATACTATTCCTTAGAATTAAAATGGTATACCAAAAAAAAAAAACCCTCATAACCCTAATGGACCAAAAATAAGTGAGTTGAAAAAAAGATGAGTTTTTTCACATAAGAATGAATCCAAAACCCAACATTATATATTTGGTATCTTCGAATCTTTGGATGGAGATGCATGCATAATTATCTAAAGTCATTAGAAAGAATTTCAAGTGAAGTCATTATGCAACATAGTCATGAATTCAGACCTCAACTTTGACCATGGAATTTTAAATGTACTTTCTCAATCTGTTTGAAATCGTCCAGCATGTCAATTTCTATTGATTTAGAATTAATTTATATCTTATATAGTGAAGATAAGTTTAAATTTTTAAATGAATTTTACATTCCAAACATAGCTTTAAACCTAATATGAGAGTTAATTAGAGGGCATGAACATACTTTCGTACTCAGTTCATAATGGTTTAATCAATGTAATGGCCTTCTGGCTGGAAAGGAAGAAGAAGAAGAGAAAGCCGAGGAAGAGGGGGTTGACTGAATGACTTCTGTGTGAGGTAAGAACAGAGATAAGAGAACAGACAAACAGAGGCTGTTTGGAGTTAACGCTTCTCTCATTCAGCCCGTAACAGAAGAAGAAAAAAGGGTTGAGAAGCTCTAAATCACAAGCAGAAGTCTGGGTTATCTTTATTCTTTAAAAGTTTCACTTCTATATTTCTCTTTTCTTTCTCCACGCGTTTTTTCTTTTTTTTTTTTTTTTGGTGTTATGATGATTTGGCTTGGGCCTTGAGGAAACATCACCAACCAGCAAGAATTTGGAGGTTAGTGCTATTATATTATTTGTATTTTGATGTAGTTGATGTTCTTTTCCCCAGCTTACTGGTGTTTTCTCTACTCTTTATTTTATAGATTTATGTATAGATGGATAGCACAATCACGCATACAGTTAGAACACAATCTATTGCAAGAAAATTAGGTCTTGAATAATTAGTTTACACCATTAGAACCAGTGTCTAACACCTCCTCATCCTAGTTATTCTTGAATCTCTACTTTTAACTAATGTCTTATTACTGCACCTGATCTCATATTCAGTAGAATAAATTAGGACTCTATCTTTTGCAATAATTTCATTGGCTGAATAGTTTATTTTTAGTCAATCATGATATTCCTTAGATTTCAAGTGTATAAGGTCCACCTGGAGAGATTTAAAGAAATAATAACTTAACTAAATTATGGTTGTCCCAGGACCTTTTCAAATCATAAAATAGAAGATGACAATAGTTAAGAATCATTAGCATCGAGTAATTATTAATTTTGAACCTCTTCTCAGAAAAGTTTATTAAGATAAGCCTATGCAACAAAGCACACAAAATATATACACTTGTCTGGCAGTTTCTTTCTTTTCTCTGCCAAGTTCTATTCATAAATAATGAGGGGAGAGTAATAAATGTATGAGTGGTGCTTACACATATACTATTGAACTTACAATTCTCTTAACCTTAAGCCACAACTTTCTAATAGTCCCTACAGTAAATCTGTGATTCAGGAGTAATGGGCCAATCTGGAGCACATTATCTGGATTGTGTTCCAGCTGGCACATGAAAGAATTTGATATACAGAGATATTTTAGTATAACTTTTCATGTAAAAATAGCAATGAATAAGCTACAGCCTTACAGAATAAATCATCATGGCCACAGGAGTTTCATCCAGCTAACTCGCTTATTGGTGGACGGTCCATCACATTTGCAGCTAATGTTGCATTATGTTGCAGTTGTGGATCAATATCAGGCAGTTTAGGAATTTGAGCCAATAGATCAATTGTACGCCGTAAGAGGCGAGCGAGATCGCCCTCATCCATTGCACAGTCCATCATCATCTCTCTCCAATTCAGTCCAGAAGCCCAGGCTTCAACCATACCAGAAAATTGGCTATCCAAACAACAAGGTATCTCTACCCTGTGTTTTTCTTGAAGTAGCAGAAGGGAGCTTCTTTGTTCTTCCAAGAAATGAATAACATTAATTACGGTAGTCGAAGGTTCATATATGTAATTGTTATCCTTCCAAGCACGAACCTTTATGCCTTCAGAAACTAAACTTGCACAGACAGCAGCAAGTTGTGCAGGCTTTAACTCTAGCAAGACTTTATTTCGAAGAACCATTGCCAGCCAGAGTTCATTTTCGCCACGAATTGCAGCAGCAGTTTCACCAAGAGGGAATATTAACTGTGTGTTAATGTCCAACGCTCTACTTTCATGTATAACATTGCTGATTTGCAAAAACTCCTTCCAACCTGATGGCTCAATTTGCTCTAGTCGACTTATTAGACGACTTGATCTAGTCTTCAACCGTCTTATTTTTTCTTCTGTTAACTTTCTCACGTCTATGATCTTCTTATATTCCTTAAAGCCTTCTGTACGGGCTATCTTTTTCTTCAAACGTGCAACTTTAGTCCGTTGTTCCTTGTAACGTTCTATAGCATCACTATATTCTTGTGATATATGTGAGACTTCATCATTTTCAGAAAGACTGCTTAAAACAGGGACATTTAAACTCCAGGACCATGTTTCCAGAGATCCTTCCATACACCATAAACCCCCAAATTCAGAGCCAGCAAGCTTGTCCCACTGCATTCCCTCCTTGTCAAGAAGTATGCTCATAGCTTCCCGAGGTAAAGCATCACCATCTGCTAAAGCAACATTAGGAAACCCACTCCTATAAACAGTTTTAATCCACTTTTCTGTAAACAAATACCAACAGTTATCTGAACCGAGAGCAACGTAATAAGATGGCTCAATAGTTTGAGTTTCATCAGCCATTAACTTAGCCTCAGCTACGTTTAGTGCAAAAAAATCATCGTCAGAAAGCATTTTCTTCAGCTTTGAACCATTGAGTGAGTCAACATTTGCCAAATAAACAGCAGCTACTATGTTTTCAACTCCTTCAGAATCTTTATAACGTAGGCATAAAAAAGGCAAGTGTCCATCTTCCATCTTCTTTAACAACGGTTTCAGTGCAACAAGTCTCTTGAATTCCATCCTTCTTCGCAATTCTGTTCGAAGGCGTTTTTCTGCCTTTAGTTCTTCCTGCAGATCTGCAATCTCCCTATATGCTGCTGCTGATAGAAGTTTCCTGCTCTTTCTATCTATAGCTTCATCAGTAATCTCTGAAGTTAGCATTTCAATATTATCCTCTATTTTAGCAAGCTCCTCTTTTGCAGCAAGCATGACATTGCTTCCCACATAGTTCCCAAAACTTTGCTCAACTAACTTCCTAGCTTCTTCCAAAGTTCGCCCTGCTTGTAAAGCTACACTTTCACCTGGTTCGCTTGATCTACGAGTAACTTTTGCACCTGCTAGAAGATTCAGCACCATTCCGTAGGAAGCAGTGAACTGTGATACAAGAGGTTGGACTCCAGCAAATAGAAGTTTGCAGCACTCCTCTGCACCTTCATAAGGAGTCTGGACCAGTACAACATGGCCTCTTTTATCAATGCCCCTGCGTCCGGCACGCCCTGCCATTTGAAGCAGTTCATTTGGGCTTAACTGGATGCGTTCGCTACCAGCCTTTTTAATAAGAGATGAAATAACAGCTGTCCTAGCAGGCATATTGATTCCAGCAGCAAGTGTTTCCGTTGCAAAGACAACCTTAATGAGTCCCCGTTGGAACAACTCTTCAATAAATGATTTCCACAAGGGCAAACAGCCAGCATGGTGTGCAGCAACCCCTTCCAAAAGCCCTTTCTCAGCTATTTCTCTGACAGCATCAGGATACTGTATACGGAACCTCTTTAGGGCCAATTCGACCTCACTCTTCTCACAGTCATCTAACAGATCACAGTTTTCAACATACTGCACAGCTGCATCACATCCTCTCCTGTTAAAAATAAACCAAATTGCAGGCAGCATATCCCGTGTCTTAAGGTGCCATAATGTGTCAATAACTTGAGGAACCTGAAAAATATAATTTATGGTAGGTAACTAAATAATTTTAATTCAAAAGGAATTTTTACGAATAGACATTAAAACCAAAAATAAGTGGTCTTTATTCACAAGAAAAAGTAGTTAACACCTGCGAGCGACGAATTCTGTTTATGTCATTCTTGGAAAGAGACTGTCCAGGAATATTAATCAAACTATTGTAGCTCATATCTCCTCGACGTTTTCTTGAAGTCCTCCTTTTAGACCCATTAAGCTCATAAGAACTAACTTCTGAAGCAGAAAGTTGAAGATAATTGAGAGACAGCTTCCTGCTCCAATTAAAATGTCCATCAATGTATTTTACTAGTCACAGACACAGACAAGCAAACACGGACAATAAACATCAAAGTATTGCCCAAAGCAAGATGGTATTGTAACACGGACAATAAACATCAAAGTATTGCCCAAAGCAAGATGGTATTGTATCATAACCTTGCAATTGTCTCTAGACTTGACCAAAATAAGCAGTGAAAAAATGTTGCTATGAAGAAATACTATCAATCATTGACAAAAGTACTCTTTTTTCTTTAAGTATGTCAAAGAAGAAAGAAGCAAACCACCTTTCATAGACATGTACGATGAGGACAACAGAATAGTCTGTCCAAAAGTTGCTTGAATTTATGGTTTGTAGCCTCCAAAGAGAGGTTTCTAAACAATGAGGACATACTGTGCTATAATATTTTTGCATTTATTTCTAAATAAACAATAAGCTAAATTGAATAAGTATGATAAATGAGTCATTACCTATTCATGCGTGTTCCTTTCTCATCAAGGAGAGGTAACAAATAAGTCTTTGTTGAGAAGTGCCACGTCAACGGAACCGGACGCCTTGATGATGTCACCAACTCAGTTTTACCATGAATCTACAAATGGATAAATAAAACTTCAAACATGCATAATTATGAATTATTAAGATGTTTCATAGTTAAAATCAATTTTTCTAACAGAGAGATTGTAAAGAAAGCAATATCCTTTTGCCCCCTTAAAATGATAGAGCATAATGGTTAGGTGATTTCCACTAATTTCTCTGAGTGGTTCCTTTGGCCAGCAGTTTCACTTGTGTTGAGAAAGCAAGCAATAACTTCTAATCAGCTGTCTATTTTGGTTTTTTCTAGAGAAGACTTCAAATAGTAGTATGAAGTCTAGGTTTGTCTTATTAATCCCGGGCCCCAAATTATTACCTGCCATTTGCATGGTAGGAATTATGTCAAATCAGCTAAATCAATCAAGATGCACTTCCAACTTACTGGAAAGAGTAAACAGTGTCATCGTGTTCTTCCCCGACGGATAATAAGAAAGCTTATGCCTCGTGGCAGGAGGGTGAACACCTATTCAATTCCATGAAATCTAATGTTGCTAAATATGCACATCCACCTTGTTTCATGGGAGAATATATATATACACACACACATGCAAACACAAAACTACTTCAAGCTTTTGTATGCCAGCAATATTACCCGTAAGATTAGTCCGTCAAATTGTTTAACAAAACCAGGAAAGAAAATTAACTACTAAGTACCTTGTTGGATTATAGTGGGTCTTTGTGAAAGTAAATATGGTTCAACCCATTACAGCATATGTAAAGGCTACGAGGAAGCTCACAAAGCACTTACTAACTATGTGCTCTTTTGGCATAATTGAAAATACAATTTGGTCTTGTGTGCTTACAGATTTAGAAAGTGTTGACTCACTCCTTTTGCTTCCATGCGCAAGTTGCGGTCTTCCTCTAAGGTTACATCTTCCTAAGATACTACTAGTAGCAACTGTGGGCTTGTATTTCAGGTGAATAGTGGAGGTAGAGGGGAAGGCTATGGTGCTAAAAATGGTCGAGGTGGCCGTGGTAGAGATGCGAGGCAAAAGTTGCCTCCATTTACCATAAATAGCCATACACCATCAGTATTGGAGGTTGATTGGTAAGACCATCCCGGAAGCTAGCTTTGATGCTTCCAAAGGAAGAGAACTCTAAATTTCTTCAATATCAGACATCTAGAAAAGATTCCAACCCTATTGTGTCTCTTGCCCTTGGTAATCCTACCCCTTTCCTCTCAACTATCTCTACACCCTGGGTGATATACATTAATACCAAAAATAATATATCAAATATGAATGTGCTTCCATTGGCTTTTTTCTTTTTGCAGTTAAATGTGCTTAAAAGATATTTTGGCTACAAAAGAAGCCAACATGTTTTCATCAGGATGCAAAACGTATTAAAAGCTCAAGAGCTTTTAAACCCGGAAAAAAGAAAAGAAAAATCCAAAAACCAGCTTTTCTTTTCTGGAGCTTTTAGCACATAGCTTTAAGCCGATTTGATCAGATTTTCTTATCAATATTAGCCTTCCTCAAAATAGTGAATTCTATAACATAATCTCTTTAGTCCTTGACCAAAAAAAAACTTCAACTTAAAAGCTCAAAGTTTACCAAACATTACAGCTTTTTAAGTCTTAAAAACTAGAAAGATAAGTCAAATAATCTAAATACTTTTCCAGTTTAAAGTACTATAAACTTAAAGCCCATTACTCAAATTATATAAGTTTAAAACATAAGAAAAGAATAAGCCAATCCAAACAGCCTTAATTTATTACCGCATCCATAA
>NW_019014687.1:3000022-3017554 GCF_000150535.2 Carica papaya
TCCTCTCCCTCACAGACAGCACTCGTGACATCGCACTCCTTCCTTTCTCTCCTCCCGCAGCCTAACCTCCTCTATACGCCCTCACTCACACACAATAGCTCCTCTCCCTCACAGACCGCACTTATACACATCGCACGCCTTCTTTTCTCTCCTCCCGCATCCTAACCTCCTCCATTCGCCCTCACTCTCACATAACAACTCTTCTCCCTCACAGACCGCACTCACACACACCGCACTCCTTCCTTTCTTTTCTCCTGCGGCCTAACTTCTTCCATATGCCCTCGCTCACGCACGACAACTCTTTTCCCTCATAGACCGCATCACACACGCCGCACTCCTTCCTTTCTCTTCTCCCACGGCCTAACCTCTTTCATATGCCCTCGCTCACACACGACAACTCTTCTCCCTCATAGACCACACTCACACATGTCGCACTCCTTCTTTTCTCTCCTCCCGTGGCCTAACCTCTTTGATACGCCCTCGCTCACGCACGACCTCACCTCTCCCCCACCGACCTCTCTTCTACGCCACATTTTTTCCTCTCTCTCCTTCCGCAGTCTAACCTCCTCCATACACCTCCACTCATATTCACATAGCTCCTTCGCCTACAACAAATTTTCAAATCCACATCAACTAACAGGAAACTTAAAAATACCGTACCTCTTATTTCCATCTTCCTTCCTTCCACCAATCGCACTGTCACCGTCCTCTTTCTTCTTCTCTCTCCCTTCTCGTTCCTCTCCACTCCGACTCCTTTCTCTCTCTTTCTCGAATCTTCTTTTCCCTCCCTACTCTCTTTCTTTTATG
The DNA here is from genome assembly GCF_000150535.2 of Carica papaya. Next base: position 3,000,830 of record NW_019014687.1, read on the forward strand.
TTTTCTCTTTTCTCTTTTTTTTTTCCTTTCCCTCTATCTCCCTTCTCTGTTTTCTCTTTTCTTTTTTTCCTTCTTTTCTTTTTTCTTTCCTGTCTCCTATTTATACGTCACATGCCTCTCAAAACGACGTCGTTTCCTCCTCTCTTTTTTTCTTTTTCTTTTTTTTTCTTTCTTCAATTACTACAAACATGCATTAGTTATATATATACACATATATATACATATATATATTAAACATCCTTTCGCATCTTAACCCCAAATGGCTGGGGAGAGAGAGAATTTCATAATTAGGGTTTTGTATAAGAAGACCTTTTTATTTTCTATATTTTTTCTTTTTTATCTTCAAATTGAAAAGATAATGAGAACCAAAGGTGTTAAATTTTTATATCATTCTAACATTCGAGCTATTTTTGCTCATAACCTCTTCTACAGTATTATTATGGCAGTAAAATTTAACCATTAAATTCGGAATGATAAAACTTTAAAAAAAATTTAAAAATATACATTTAATAACCTAACATAAGTCTAAATTATTGTCCGAAAAAAAGAAGAGAGAAAAAGAATTTTGCAAAAGACAATTCAGTCTTCTCACCATTTCTCTTATTTTTGTTTATAAAAAAAAGATGAATCATTCATTTCCAAAATGAAAACGTTTAGTTATAAAAAATAAAATAAAATAGAAGTTAAAACTTTGACATATTTCAAAGCATACATGAAGGTAATCCATTACTTTATGTATTTTTTTATAAAAATATAAAAATTATATCGAAGTTTTAATTTATTATGACTATTTTAAATAAAATAATTTAATTATAAGATAATGTTATTTTTGTTAATAAACGTAATAAACTTACTAAACTTATACCTAGTATCAATAATATATTAATAAATTAAATTTTTATTTTTATTAAATTAAATATTATAAATCTGTCACTGTTATTTCACAATATACTCACAAAGTATTGAATTTGATATTTTTAATAATATTTAATTAAATATTATAAATTTATTACTATTATTTTATAATATATTAATAAAATAATAAATTATATATTTTTAATAATATTTATCAACAACTATACTTATATTAATATGTTATTGTAAAGTAATCCATTACTAGTGCTGGGTGCTCTTTTTTTTTTTTTTTTTTGCTCTTTATTTTATGGTAAACGTTTATATTGATGGGTTTATTGGAAAACTTTTGGTTGTCCACCTCTCTTTATCTGACACGTATGAAATTCGAGATTTTATTTGAAAAAATGAATTTGCATTTTATAATTTTCAAATATAATCATACCCTAAACTCCAAAAGAAGAAAAAAAAAAAAAAAAAAAGAAAGTAGTTGTAATTAGTGGTCACGAAAGTTGGCTTCTGAAGAAATAATTATCTAATTTCTATACGCACAAATTGCTGAATTATATATAATAACCTATTTATTCCTTAACCACCAAGTAAAATACAAACATATATTATCAACTCTCCTTTATAAAAGTAAACATATATTTCGTGCCATTATATTTTGTCTTTGTTATTAATGAACGTACGGAATGAAATTAGATAGACACGAAGAGGAGAATTGCGACAATCTTTGTAATTAATGGAAATTAACTAAAACGTGAAAGATTAAATGAGTCATTAAAATGCATAATAATAATGATTAAGATGTTAATTATAATATATATATATATATATACATAATCATTATGATTATAAAATTTAAAAAAAAAAATAAGAATTAATTGGGAAGCCTCGTGGTTGGTAAGACGGCTTAATCGAATTTTAGGTGATAACAAAGAGTTCATTTTGATGATGACAATTAACAAAATATTATTACTTGATCTCAAATCGGACACGTGTAATAATTTTAGCTGTTGTTATTAGGTCAGAATATTTTGATTTAATATTTTTAAATTTGTTTAATAATCGATAAACTAAACTATTGAGATTAATAATAATTTAATTTACGTTATTTTTATTTTATATGAAATAACATGTTAAATAAATATAATGTGTTTCTGAATTTATAATTATCAATATATCTCTGTATATCACAATATTTAATTATAAATTTTTAATAATGATTATAATAATCTTTTAATTTGTAAGATTTTTATTTATACGAGAAAATATGTATTTACATTTATTATCATTAATGTATATATATATATATATATGTATGATATTGTTCAATAGTACAATAAATGTGGTGTCGTATTATTTTAATATTATTTGAATTAATATAATTATCTTTATATACTCATAAATTTTGAGATTATTGTATTAATATATAAATTAGTTATATACGTGTGTGTGTGTGTGTGTATATATATATATATAATAAAAAAAAAAACGAATAACGTCAATATATTATTACTATTTAGTTCTTTAAATTTCTAATATGATATTCCTTAAAAAAATTGATAATAATTTATAAAATGAATATACATTAATATAATATTGTAATTTAATTACTTTATAAATTTTAAATAAATTAATAAATAAATAAAATATATGATACATCGTGGTTTATAGATAACACATAAATGAAAGAAAAACTAAATAATTGAAATACCAATGTTGTATATGTTTATTTATGTCTGCAGTTGAAAAATATTACTTGATATTGACATTAATTCATGATAAATTTAAAAAATTTCAATATCACAACGTAGAATTCATATTTTCCTCTAAAAAAAAAAAGGTACATTATATATAAATTTGATCTTGGTCTTCTCTAGCATAATGACTCACTCACGTACATACACGGACTCTAAATTCCAAGAAACATTACTAAAAGCTATAATATAAGTTCTTAATTAAATATCACAGAGCTAAAATTTTGAAATAATATGAAGATATATAGGGACCAACACATAATTGCACAATGAGTCCAAATATAAATTTACATTAAAGTATTTATTGGTGATTTTTCAGTTTTTTTTTTTTTAAAAAAAAAATAGGAATTGGCCATGTGATCACGTGGGTTGGAGAAAGTCAGCCAATAAGAGACAGTTGTAAGTTCTGTGCACCGTCAACATCACCATCACTCCAAGAATAATTTTATTTTATTTTTTTTAAAATTTATTTCCCTCATTTGGGTTACAGCTAAAATATTAATTTTTACAAATATATATATATATATATATATTTGAAGAATTATCAGATTACCTGAACTCTTTAAAAAGTATTTATTGTACTCCTACCCGAAGCAGATATCAATTAATACACCTTACCAAATTTCCAATTAATTATCAAATGTATTATTGTGAATAATTAATTATTCAATGAATATTATACGTAAACTGAATAAATTATCCTATAAATTATAAATATTTACATGTATAAATTAGCCGAATTTAGCAGCATTACCAGCTGGCTGCCACTGGAGTCACAGCTGGAGAGCCAGCTGGTATTACACTAGTGGAGGCAAGGAATATTACTTGTCCCAAGAAACCACTCGCTACTCCCCAACCTTTCTCTTTATTTGACCTCCATTTTTCACTCCTCCATTTATTTACCATTCCCTTTTACTCTTTTTTTTTTCACTGTTACTTAATTTATAGATTTACTGGTGAGTTTTACTTAAGATTATTTCGGGGTCGTTTTTTTAATTAAAAAAAAAAAAAAGATTGAGAATTAAAAATTTATAATTCATCCCAGTTGCCAATTACCTTTCACACCCAACTTTATGGCTTCTGGATTAGATATCATTGACTGAAAGTAATATTTTTTAAAATAGTTTATTTTAGTGATTTACATTTAGTACTACGAGATTAAAATTTTAATTGTACTAATTTAATGTGAATTTTTTTTTTTTAAAAAGAAAAAATTGTCTTGAGATCTAATTTTAAAATATTATTATTGCTAGAGTTACCAATTGTAACACTACCATAATTCTTTTTTTTTTTTGTATATACTTTAAATGATAAATTGTGACATCGGAATATTCGATTGCTTTTGAAAATTCCGGTGAAATATCTTGCAGACCTTAATTATTAACGTTTGAATGATTTATTCAAACTTAATTATTCTATCGGACAGTTCATTTTTGTCGCTCACTGCCGGTGCTCATAAATTTTCTCAGTAAACATAAACGGTGCCGTTTATATCAGATCTAGGCCCCAAAACGACTTCGATCTGCGTTAATCCCCTAAATTGTACACCGCGTAAATAAATACGTTAGCATAAAGATCATTCAAAAAATATATTACACCAACGATCACGCACTCGATGTCTTCCCAAACCCACGCGCTCCACCGGCAGTTTCCTTCTATTATTATTTTAAGAAGATAAGACCATCAACTTTCCTTCTTCTTCCTCCTCCAAACACCACACAGACAAACAAAAGAAATAAATAAACAAGGAAAGTAAAAAAGAAAAAAAAAAAAAAAAAAAAAAAAAAAAAAAGGAAGAAAAGTAAGGGAGAATCTCATATTAGTAGCCAAATTCGTTTTCTTTCTTCCATTACAGCCCAATACCCCCTCCCTCCCCTCTCTCTCTCTCTCTCTTTCTCTCTGGCAGAGAGAAGAAAAAGAAGAATACCGCGTCTGGTTAATTAGATTACAAGAATTTTAACCAAAAACGCGTTGAGTTTTCCTTTCTCTCCTTTCTGCTTCCACGTATTATCCCTCAAATTTTCTAGGACTGTCCCTATCTGGGTTCTTCTACTTTTCTTTTCGATGCCAATGGAAAGTGAAGTTCAATAAACTCCATTGAAGGGCATCCCTGTTATTACATTGTTTTCGCTGTCAAGAACTCATAGTCAAGAGTTTCTTGGAGAAAGAAGGGGTTGATAATGCAGATTCTTTCCCGGCTGTACGCCACCATTTTAATCCTCCTATTGGTGTCTCTGGTTCTTCCGCCATTTTGCCTCGGGATTCGCTCCATCCCGACGGTCTCCGTCGACGGCGGGGCCGACGGGTTCGACTCTCGATTCGCTGAGGCGCCGGACTACCGTAACGGGGCGGAGTGTCCACGGCCGACAAATCGGGATTTTGCATCTTCCTGCGACACGTCGCTGGTCCACATCGCCATGACCCTCGATTCTGAATATCTCCGTGGCTCCATCGCAGCAGTCCACTCGGTCCTGCGCCACGCGTCGTGCCCAGAAGATATTTTCTTCCACTTCATCGCTGCCGAGTTCGACCCAGCGAGCCCTCGGGTTCTGAGTCAACTCGTTCGATCCACGTTCCCTTCCCTCAACTTCAAGGTCTACATATTTAGGGAGGACACCGTCATCAACCTCATCTCGTCATCCATCCGTCAAGCCCTGGAGAACCCGCTGAACTACGCTAGAAACTATCTCGGAGACATCCTTGATTTCTGCGTCGAGCGAGTTATTTACCTTGACTCAGACCTGATCGTGGTAGACGACATTCACAAACTGTGGAACACGACGTTAAGTGGGTCGCGAGTAATCGGTGCGCCCGAGTACTGTCACGCCAACTTCACAAAGTACTTCACCTTTAATTTCTGGTCAGACCCGGCATTGACCCGGGTATTTTCTTCTAGAAACCCTTGTTATTTCAACACGGGGGTGATGGTGATGGATTTGGTGAGGTGGAGAGAAGGGAGTTACAGGAAGAGGATAGAGAACTGGATGGAAATTCAGAGAAAGAGGAGGATTTACGAGTTGGGTTCTCTGCCTCCATTCTTATTGGAGTTTGCGGGTAATGTGGAAGCCATTGGTCATGAATGGAACCAGCATGGACTGGGTGGGGATAATGTGAGGGGAAGTTGCAGACTGCTGCACCCTGGTCCGGTGAGTTTGCTGCATTGGAGTGGGAAAGGGAAGCCATGGGTGAGACTGGATGCTAAGAAGCCATGTCCATTGGATCATCTTTGGAAGCCTTACGATCTTTACAAGCCAAATAGCAAGAGAGTGAAGGATCAGTCACCGGGTTATATTTCACCTTCTTCCTCATTGAAGATTGAGCATTACAGTTACTTGTGAGAATGATTCTTTCTTGTTGGGTTCATCTCTTTTGTTGTTACATTGTTGCAGAGATTCTTTGATAGGTATTGTACAGATTTTATTAGAGACCAGAAGGGGGAAAGATTAATGGGTTGAGGACGATGGGATTTTTTTGTTTTTTTTTTTTTGTTATTGAAATTTTCTTCTGATGATTTCGTTCTCTGTATTTTGTTTCCACATATAAGATTTCAATTGTTGGTTGGAGGGTTCCAATTCCTTGGAACAATTTTGGTGGGTTTGATTTCTTTGTATGTAAATTTGGATGATGGAGAGGAATAACAAATAGTTGTTCTTTTGTTTTTTTCCATTAATTTCTCTGGATATTTCATGTTTTGTTTTAGAAATTTATCAGCTTTATTTCATTGGGATTTGGCAAATCTACTTTCTCTTTTTACCTAAAAGGAAAAGAAAGAAAACAACAATGTATAAGCTGGTAGCCAGTTTTTAAGCCATTATTGGTTCTGATTTCAATTGCTGAAGAATTAGTGTCATTATAAAAGCTTAAAACAAAGAGGATGAAGAAATAGGCATAAGCATGCTTCTTTGTTTTTTTTTTTTTTTTAAAGTATATTTATTTAGTTAAGAAATTATGGAATTTCTACCCATAAAACTTGAAATTCAAAAATTATAAAACAATTTTTTAAAGTTATGATTAATGCTTACTATTATATGCCAACCCGATGACATTATATATTGTGCATCTTGTGTGTATATGTCCATTTCTTAATAAAATGTATAAAAATTTAATAAAATACATTTTAACTTTTACAAGTCAAGAAAAATAATTTACTGTTTTGGGTTTCTAAAAAACATATGATTGTTATATATAAGAGAATAATGCATGGGTTGGTTGTAGTGGCCTTTTTATCCTATTGGGTTACTCAACCAAACGTTTGTCTTACATTTACATTCACATGAGCCAAGCATCATATACATATTCAAACTCTTTATGCTGAAGGCAACAGCAGACCTAAATCTTGTTTTTAGTTTGTTCTTTATTCAATATAGGTTATTAGTATATAATAAATTATAATTAAGTTTAGTATTACTCAAATACAATATTAATGTTATTGTTTACAAAACTTGGATTGTACATTAGACGTTTTCAAATTTGTTAAGGTCCGCCCCCCCCAATTGGTCACATTCTTCATATATATTATGCTAAATAATCATTTTTATAGACATTGAAAATTAGTTTATTTTATTTATTTTAAAATTTGTTCTACATGAATGAAATTATCAGAAAAATATAATGAAATTATTGGGAGAATTCAATGAAGTTTGGTAGTTGAAAAAGAATTTCATGTAACGTAATGAAAAAATCTTTAAAAAATAAAGTAAATAATTTACTAATTCATAAATGATGTACGTCAATCATGAAAGTCATTGCAAATTGTTTTTATAAACAAATAAAATATTAGATAGCCGTTAAGAGGTCGATTTTGATGTGAAAAACTTCAGACTTCCATGACACGCATCGCATCCCTTCACCCAAATAATAATAATAATAATATGACAACCATAAATAAATAAATCAATAATCAAAATTTAAAATAATGACCCTCCAAGATTTCTACGGATCCTGGCAATATCTTGGCCGTTGATCTGGAATGCTCCCTTCAACACCTCATCGGGAATCAACGGCTTTGATTTAAACATGGCTACAGAACCAACTTGGGCCCCTGGATTTTGGCTGTTCATCCCGGAAACGGCAAGTGCTGGGCTCATTGAGTCCATATTATAAATAAAATGAATGAGTCCCTTTGGAAAAATAAAAGACTCACCCACTCTTAACTTTTGGGTAAAGAGGCGGGCTGAGGTGTCCACAAAGCCCACAAGAACGGAACCCTCCAAGCAAATGATGACCTCGGAGGCTCGTGGGTGCGAATGAGGCGGTACAAGTCCGTTAGCTTCAATGTCAACCCGGGCCATGGTGAGGCCCATGGTGTTGAGACCAGGCAAGTTAAGGGTGTTTGTTAGAGTGACGTTAAAGCCGAAGGGGTTGGCTTTTGTGTCTCCGGGCATGGCGAGAACTGATGTGCTGAAATGGGAAGAGCGAGCAAGGGCTGGGTCAATGCAGGGCGCGCCATTGGTATAAAAGGATAAGGCGGGTTTCGGATTAGCGACGCAATAATCTTGAAGTGGGTCGGGATCGGGTTTAACTTGGTCCAATAGAAAAAGATTGAGGGCGAGACATAAGTGGAGCAAATGGAAAATGGGTGTCATGATTGTTGTGAAATGAGAAGCTAAAGTTGAGCAAGTTTTGGTTTTGGAGTGGTGAATTTGAAGAGTGTCAAATAACAAGTTGTATGCATAAATAATTATATAGTGGGGTTTGGGAAATAATTTAAAGGTAAATAAAAATTGAATCTTGAAGTTTGAATGTTGAGTAGCTTAGGAGGATGGGAAGAGGGAAAAACAAGGCAAGTCATGTGGGTTGAAATATACAATAACAAAAAGATTGAAGGTAAACTACTTATGTTTTTTTAGCCCTAAAGCATAAAATAGGAATGGCCCATGATTGATCCACTAGGAATTGAAAGGAGTGGGGTTGACAAATTGAAATATATAAAACATGGGATTAGATACAAGATTTATGTAGTTATTGATCCCCTCATATCAAGTTCATTGAATTAATTTTATAGGTTACAAGTAATAAGTGTAGATTTGTAGATTAACTTTCTTTTAAGAAGAAGACATAAATTTTTTAATTTTGATTTTAGTAATAAGAAGTGGGTTGCATGATTTTCAAGAAGAACTTAATCTTAATACTAAAAACAATATAAATTAAGAAATCATTAATGATTATAATAAGAGGTCCTTTTTCTTTCCTTTCTAATTGGCATTCAAGCCAAATGATTGTACTTTACCCCTTTTGAATAAAATCTCAATTTTTGCATATCCCATGAAAAAATCTAATCTGTGCAACACGTGATTTGACAACTTCTTTTTCTTTTTAGAATAACACTTTGATCTATAATATAAAATCTAATATAATTCAAATGATAACACATCGATTACCATAATTACGGACAAAAATACATAATTGGGCTAAATTTTCCTTGTTTCAAGCACGAGAGGACAGAAAGTATAAACGACACCGTTTCACTGCTCTTATCGGGAAATCTCCTTGTCGATGCTGTGTCACTCTGTTTCAGTTCAACGTATTCAAACCAAAGGGTCCACAAGCGTCCCCATGGAGGCTTGATATTTAATTTCAGAGAGCTGTCAACTTGTAGATCTCTCTTTCTCTCCTCCTCACTGTGCAGAACTACTTTTTTTTTTTTTTTTTTTTTTTCATTTTTCTGTGAGGGTCCAGCTTCCTCATCTCCTTTCATGGTTGATCTGATCTCTTTATCTTTCTCTCCGAATTCTTGACCAACAAGTTTGATTTGTTTAAGATCTGTTCGGATATTTTGTATAATCAATGTAATCTGTTGAGTTTCATAATTATCCAACTAAGCTTTCTGTTTAGTAAAGCCTTTCTTTCTTTTTCTATTTCCCAATTATTTTATAAGGCTAAAACTGTTTCAACTCATTAATGCGGGACCAGGAATAGTAATTACAAGTGAAATCATCTTTTAAGGCTCATGATAATAAATGGGTTACCTTCACTTTTTAGGTTTTTTCATTATTATCCTCTCTTTTTACATGCATTTCTTATTGTATGCAAACATGAAATTTTAATGGTGCATCATTTGGGGACTTTCCAGAAAAGCATCAGAAGCAGACAAGAGATTTTGTTTGGCTTCTGGGAAATGGGGTTGAGTGGTAACAGAAAATTGGAATAAAAGAATAGAGAAAAAAAAGGTAGAAAAAAGAACATAGGATTTAACACAAGCACATGCCTTCTATGCTTTTCTTCTTCATTGGCTGCATTTTCTTAGATCTTCTTTTTGTCCCCATTTTAACTCTGCTTATTCTTGGTCTTTCAGTGTGATCCAGTTGGCTGGGGTTTTGAATCCATGCTTGTGTAAAACTGTCGGTTGTGTTGGTGTGGTAGGTCTGTGGTAGTTCGGCGTCTGGTAGTGGAAAATTAATGGGTGAATCTGTAGCTGCTGCTTCAAATGATGAACACAAGGTACAGTACCCTTTTTGTCTTTTCACTCTGAAAAAATATTACCCATCTGCTTAATCCAAGTTCTGTTGTTGTTTCCTTGTTAATTTTGTTCGTTAGTGAATGTAGATTAATTACTTGTTGATTTCTAACTTGTAACTGGGAATTTCCCATATTTGCTGTGTCACATAATTGAAAATTCCCATGTCTTCCATGCTGATTATTAACCTGTTTATGTCCATAACTGCAAAGTTTTCCGTGCTTTATGTTGTATTGGAAAATCTCAGTCTATTTCTTGCTTGAATTATACCGACTTGAGCTTTATTTTTGTTATCTTGGATAAACAGATGGGCGAGGGGGTTAATTCAAATTCAGCTCTTGAAGTGTCGGTTTCATTTGGTAGATTTGACAATGATTCACTTTCTTGGGAGAAATGGTCATCATTCTCTCCAAATAAGTATATGGAAGAAGTTGAGAAGTGTGCAACACCGGGATCGGTAGCTAAGAAGGCGGCTTACTTTGAAGCCCATTACAAGAAGATTGCTGCACGAAAAGCGGAGTTATTGGATCAGGAGAAGCAAACGGAAAGTAAATCCTTCACGTCAGGTAATCTAATTTGTGGAGATCTAAGTGAAAATACTTGTGGAGCTGATTCCAGGTTTAGTATATCTACTGGTCAACGTTCTTCTGAAGAAGATAAACATGAAAACAACTTGGTCAGTCAGTTCAGTGAGGCTCATGTCGATAAGCAGAATGAAGATCCTCCAGGCAATATAGAGTGTCAAATGCCATTAACCGAGGAAGTGAAAGAGGAAATAGATGATAGTTTAGATTCAGGTAGAACGAAGTTGGAAAAGCCAGAAGAAGCTGCTTTAGTAAATGAAGAAGAAGAAAAAGAAATTTGTTCCAAGGGGTCTCAAGATACAAAAGAAATGCTGCAGAACATGGATAAAGATATCGAAAATACTAAGACTACAGAGAAAAGCATGAAGGTGGATCATCCAAGGATTTCTCAGAAGGTGAACCTGATATGCTACGAACAATTTCTTTTACTTATTTACTTCTTCATTCTTTTCTGGGCAGTCGGGGGAAAGGGAGGTGAACAGGAAAGCATGATTTTATATGTCATTGTTTATATCTGTGTAAAGGATGGTTTTCTCAATTCTGGCTTCTAATGTTATCTACAAAAATTTCTTATTTAGGCCAATCTAATGAACAACAGAACTACGACCAAAAAGAATACTCCAGTGAGTAAGGAGAGAAGTGTGGCAGGGATAAAGAAGAAACCTGTATCATCCGTGACTAAAGCACCAGAATTTTCAACCCCCAGGATGTCAAGGCCAAAGCCTACTTCAACTGTCATGCATATGTCCATGTCAAGATCTTCAACAAAGAAAGAGAATGTCTCAACTCTACCAAGAAGCAACCAACCTTCCTTAGGAGGAAGCAGAAAAATGGCCCCAAAATCCTTGCATTTGTCCCTTAGTTTGGGCCCTTCAGGTTCTGATCCTGCATCTCACACAGCAATGCGGAAATCTTCCATTATGGAGAAAATGGGTGATAAGGAAATTGTGAAACGAGCATTTAAAACATTTCAGAATAGTTTCAGCCAATTGAAATCCCCTGGTGATGAACGGACTGCAGCACCAAAGCAGGTCCATCTTCTTCTCTTAATTACACATCAGCTGGGATATTTGTGGTCTATTTAATTGATCTTTTGGATCTCAATCTTCATTTACATAACTTATTTCCAGTTGTCGTAAACAGGTGGCTGCGAAGGGGATAAATTCAGGATTTTCTACTCTTTCAACTCCAAGAAAAGAGATGGCAGGGTATGTTTGTGGTTTAAGATTTGTCTGCTGATAATTCTGTAATCTAGAAAGTGCTTATTGTTGTCAGTATAATATACATGACAGCTGTAATGCTTTTTATTCATGTGATATTTGCATTTTGCCAACTAGACTGGTCTGTTATATATGTGAATACTTTTTCTATGATCTGCTGCCATTATGTTTACTTTGATTGGAACTCCTGTTGGCACTATTAAACTAATAGAAACAGTCAAGAATCTATAAACACAATAAACAGAAGAGTGAGCAAAATACAACTTTTTTGGTGTCGAACAAGCTGAATTCTGGATTTTTGGGTGAAATAGTTTCTCAGCTGTTGACCTATCAGTTAATTTTTAATTTACTATGCTACCAAAATCCTCTATCAGTTACTTTGGAATTAAGGCTTAGTGGAGTTCATTTTCGTGGAATGAATTCTATAATGTATAAGTGCAGTAACCATGCAATGCTAATTGTAAGTGTAAGGCATACTGAAAGAAAGTTGAGTAAAAATAAATATTCCATGCTTATTTTTCACAAAGAGGAAAAGATTAGCTATTTATTGTAAGTTGCAATAAATCTGAACATACTATGTAGAAAGGATTAAGCAAACAGAGATACAAGCTGTCATAGGTTAAGGGATGCATACTCGCACATTGAGCATCTGTCGCAATCATTGAACTTCATGACATCTGCAACGATCGCGTGATTGTATTGTTTCCTATTAAACTACAAGTTAAAATAAAACATTGTCAATCCATTTTCCATTGCTGCATTTACAAATTTGAAATCGAGCAACTTCCCTGATTTATGTTGCTACTAATGACTGTAAATTAGAAGCTGTATATTTCTCTTGATAGAGATACATTCTAATACATTTCCATTTAGCGCCCAAAACTGCAATCTGTGCAAATAACAAATGCTCTTTCCTTGTTGTTCTGGGAAGTTGATTTCATTGTGTGGTTTGGAACAGGTCCCCGTTATCAGGCAGCATGGAGAAAAAGAGTTCGAAGTCTGCACCAGTTTCTTTTGGCTTGAAAAGTAATGGAAGTACAGAGAAACAAAAAGAGGTATCCATTCCCGCCTCCTTTAACTCTGATGCTATCTTGCACTTTCAGATACACATACCCAATCCCACAAATTCTTTTCAAGTATGATGAAGTAGTACCTTCACTTAGCCACATAAATCGGCGTTTCTTCTACAATTCCTTTTTCAGTTTTCCAAGAAATCAGAGAAGTTCAATTCTAGGCAGGCAGAGAGGATGACCCTTAAGACAAATCCAAAGGTCAGGTTAAATGCATTTTTTTCTTTTGATAATAGTATATTTTCCCATCTTCATTCACAGAGATTAGTTGCACAGTCATCATGAATCAGCTCATTTCTGTATGAAAAATTAGAGCAGTAAATTTCTCCTGGTATTTATATCCACAGATTGTAACTTTCTGCTGGAATATACAATTGATAGATCATCATCAATAATATTCCATATGCTGTTTCTAATGTTTATAGTATCTCAGAATCAATTTTTTTTTGCAGGAGAGCATGACAAAAAATCTAAGCCAAAGCCTTAATTTAAAAACCACACCAACTGAAGGTCTTAATCAGGGAGGGAGGATATCTAAAGGTCCTTCAGATAAGGTAAGTCCAAACTTTTTTAGTTCTATTTTTCTTTAAATTCTTTAAATGAGTAATCCTCAGACCACATAGACGTAAGATTTGCATTTGGTGATAATTTTTCTGGATACCGACTAATTTATCATTAATTGTTTAGAATGGGAGATCAAACTTATATCCTCTTGATTAAGACAGATTTAGTTTTAGTTATATCTAATGTGTTGTTGATTGAAAAGTTCGCAAGTTGGAAACAGAGATGCATATTCTCCCTTAGTTATTCACTCTTGTATTGATGAAAAATGGTTATTTTGGTAGCTGCCTTGCTGTACTCCTAATTATGAGCTTAGCATCTGCCACATACCCCACAGAATGATTGTTTATGGGAGAAGATAATGACTTACAGCTGTTAACCAGCGTGATACTCATTTCTCTTTTTAGAAGCATGTAGTACTTGAGAGTGGTAAATTTACTTCATGATTTGTCTTGTCAGCTAAGATCTTTTGAGATGGAACTTGTCAAAGGTTTTGTTGATTAGTTAAAATGCTTCTATAGGATTCTTGTGGTATAAAGTTTATGTTTAAGCTTCCACAAAGTCCTTTTTAAAGTTTGAACATGAACATGAACATGTCCAGCTTAAAATTTTTTCACATTTATCATTTTATTCTTAGGCGGCAACTTGTTAATAATGACCTTGGGACGAGAAGTCATCATTTTTTTCCTTCTAAGCACTGTTTATTTTTAAACAAATTTCTGGCTGACACTGATAATTAGATCCGAATGATAACAGCAACCAAATTGAAGTTTGAGGTACTGAGAATTACTGACTATGTATGGTAAAAGTATAGTTTCGAATTGAATTGAAGTACTGGTTTTAGTATTTATTGGCATTGGTGATTTGTCTTGTGTTTTTTTTATCTTTTCTAATGTTATTGTCATGTAAGAATCCTGCTTTCAATATTTTTTACCATAAGAAATCACTATAGCATTAGTCTTATTTTCTGAATTAATAATGGAACTTGCGACTTTTGCAGGGACTTTGGGCTAGGAAACTTGCATCATCAACCAACAGCATGGGGAAAATCAAGAATTTTTAACATAATATGTTGCTGATTTTCTCAGTGGAGAAGAAGATATTTACAACGAAGACATTGATTGATTTCCCAGTAAGGACCCATGCCACAGTATCTTTGCTAAGCTGTCAATTGAGGGGTCACATTATGTGCATGTGAAAATGGCAACAATAAACACAATTCAGTATCAAATCTTATTGCCTTGGTGGTGTTATATCCATAGTGCTGGAGATAAAAGTTGAGGCTTTGTTGTCCTTCATTGATGAACTGCAACCTGCCTATGCTGTGTAAATATATCGGAAGAGCATGAATTTCTAGGCTGTGCTGCACTACCGAGTCATGTCAGAAAAATCTCTGTAGTTTCTTTTGTGTCCAAAATAATTGCAAATAAATGTTCTGGCTTGATTTTCAGGGTAGACGATAACCTTATCTAGCTAATCTATGGCCTCTGCTATCAATCCAGTTGTTGCAACTTTTCTTTCATTTTAATCAGGCTACTTTAACTATTTTTTTTCCCTCTCCACTTGTAAAATCTCAGTAGTGTAATTGATTTTGTGGTATTTGAGTAGAGGAAGACAGTACATGACATGCTCATTGTTTTATCTGCACTCATTGTCCCTTTTCCTTAGGATGAAGAAAAAAAATTGAAATTTTTTTTATTCTTTCAAAAATCACCATGCAGTACTTTACATCTTGAGTTCTGAACAAATCCTATATACAGTAATCAATTATATTTCAGAGATGAATAAATATCCTACTTATTAAGAATCAGTATCCGATTTACTGGAAGTGCTCCTCGATTTGTCTGTCATGAAGTTCTCCGGCAAGATCGGGAACCTCACTGGTGTTCTTGATGCCAATGACTTGGGCGGTGATGATGATCCTCGTGCTGTATTTGATGCCTTCCTTCTCTGTAAATTCCTTGCAATCTCCACGCATACCTGATCAACCATGCTAAGAAAATCCTTAATAATAACAAACAGTTGTAGTGGGTTTGCTCCTTTATCTTTTGAAGCTCCTGCTTGATAGTATTCTGTTGTTCTCTTCAGATGCTCCATTACTCTTGCCTGCTCTTCTTTAACCGCCTTCAGTTCTTCCTCAGCCGAATCAAGAAATCCTTTCATCTTCCACATGAAACTTCCTTCTTCATCAGATGCACACTGGGACACAAGCTGTCGAATTGCTGCTGCTCGGCTGGTAAGAGTTGAGCACGTAGCAGCAAAGGTGTCGTAGTCTATTCCTGCTGCTTTCTTTACATTAGAGAACTCAGCGCTGAGGCCTCCTACAAGTGGTAGTCCTAGCATTACATATTCCTTTTCCTTCTCCTTTTTCAATCCTATGGTTTCAGGGTTTAGACTGCTGTTGCTGCTGCTGCTTCTGCTGCTGCTACGACTTAAGTTACGATTCCTATTGATAGCGCAGCGCTTACCTTCGGATATAACTACTTCTTCCACAACAAAATGAAGCAAAGTAGTCTTCCCATCAATACTTTTGACATCGGATAGTTTTCGAAGAGCATTAAGATTGAAAGCTTGAGCATTCCCTCTTGAAGTTCCAGCATTCATTCGATTGCCAGCCTTTAGGATTGCTTCGAGAAGTTTCATGAATAGTCCTCGAGTTCGAAGCTCCCTGCAGCCTAATTCAAGGATCTGTAAAGATTCTTTGAGATGGAGAATCTCAAAATCATAATTCATTCTGAAAACCATCGCATCCAAACGGGCAAAAGCTGATGGAATTGCTTTCAGGAGATGATAAAGGAAGGATTCAGCATCGGCAAGCCTTCTCGGGTCTCCCTCGAAATCAACTATCAGAGTTTCTTCCTCCTTGGTTGGAGCAATCCTAGTAAGTTTTTCAAGAGTGTCTGCATCTGTGTCACTGCCTTCAATTAGTACATTAATAATTTCTTGGCGAGACATGCCTAGAGACTTTAGTACAATTGCAGTATTCTGGGATTTCCGAGGATCCAGAATGAAAGTCTGTGCTGATGAATCAGGGTTGGTATTCTCTCCATTGTTCGAGTTGCGGTTTCTTGGAGGTGATTTCCTATTGGAAGCAACATAACCAAACAGAGCTTCCATAAAGTCACCATCAAACCTGAAGTTATCAAAAAAGAGAAACATAAAAAATGAGTAAACCAGGTTGATGAATTATTATTACCAAAATATGAAGACTATATATAT
>NW_019014687.1:3054710-3073333 GCF_000150535.2 Carica papaya
ATTTGACACCATAAGGGTTGTTTAGCTATAGCTGCATATTACAAGCGGAGTGTCTATCAATTTGATGTCAATCAGCTTTTTTAAATGGTTTTTTTGATGATGATGTCTTTGTGAAAGAACAAGAGACAAAGGTGTGCGAATTGAAAGAGGCTTTATATGGCCTTAAGCAAGCTCTAAGGGCCTAGT
Organism: Carica papaya; assembly: GCF_000150535.2. Next base: position 3,054,897 of record NW_019014687.1, read on the forward strand.
ATGCAGGAATTGATGGATATTTCAGCTATAATGGTTTTTAAAGAAGCGCTAATGAACCTATCTTGTTTGTGAAAGCAAGAGGAGTTGATGAGGTACTTATTGTTTGCCTTTATGTAGATGATTTAATCTACACTAGTAATAGTCCTTCATTGTTGGCTGATTTAAAAAAGATTATGATTGAAAAATTTGATATGATCGATTTGGGTTTGATGAACTATTTTTTGCGATTAGAAATATATCAAAGTGATGCAAGATTTTTTATGATTCAACATAAGTATCAAATGATCTCCTTAGCAAGTTTAAGTTGCAAGATTGCAATATGGTGAAAACTCCAATGACAACTAATAAAAAATTCAGTGCTGAAGATGAAGAAGAATAGGTTGATGCTCATGTTTATCGAAACTTGGTTGACAACCTACTCTATCTCATTAACACTAGGCTGTACATCTTGCAAGTTACTAGTTTTTTGTTCAGATATTATGCAAAAACCAAGTAAGATACACTATGAGGTAGCAAAAAGAGTGTTAAGGTACTTGAGATGGACAACTTCATATAGTTTGTTTTATAGTACCTGTAATTTGAATTACATGGATATTTGGATAGTGATTGGACAAATTGTGTTGATTATCGCAAGAGTATCATAAGATATATTTTTAGTTTGGAATCAAATGTCATATCTTAGAGCTCAAAGAAGCAAGCATCTACAACTTTATCATCATCGGAAACTGAATACATGGCTGTAACTTCAACAACTAGTCAGGTAGTGTGGTTGCAGAGAATTTTAGAATACATGAAGTAAAAGCAAGAGGCAACTATGATTTATTGTGACAATTAGTCTACCATTGCTATGACGAAAAATCCTATTTATCATAGTCGCACAAGTCATATTGAAACTCGATATCATTTTATTAGAAAATTGGTGACAAAAGGAAGCATACAGATTGCACATTGAAATACAAATGACCAACTAGCTGATATGTTTACAAAACCTTTTCATTTGAAAAAGTTGGAATATTTTAGACAAATGATTGGTCTTATAAGTTTTTGCATTATGGGAGAGTGCTAAATATAATGCATAAATGAGTAAGTTAGATGTTTTCTTTATTTAATCACATACTCTTTTATGTTTTCAGTTATTTAAATTAATTGTCTTAATCTTATGGATAGTAGGTAAGTGATAGATATTTTAAAGATATGTTTATCATGGGTATTTAGCTGTTGATTTTGTGGGTTTCTGGTTGTAACTTTGGTGTATAAATTTTCTGGCTGGAAATAATAAAATCAGATCAGTTCTTCAGCATTTCTTTATTCTGCTCACTAGCTGCTTAATAAAAATCCTGAGTGAAGTCTCTAATTGGTTGCTCTGCTCCTCTTGATCTTGCAGAGAAATAGAGAAGTTCCTTTGTTTTTTTTCCTAACCAGTTTGAAGTTAACATTAGTATTAAGTAAAAAGTTGAGCCAAAGTTGGTAAATGGGTTTGCAACTGGTACTGCAATAGGAATAACATTGCTTTAGATTTCTAGTTAATAATGTTACAGATGAGGCAATTGATGGATTGGTGCAAGCTATGAAGGTCATGAAAGGTGGAAAGACTATGTGCAGCTGAATCGAATTGTTAAAGATGAAAGTTTATTGTATTGGATTGATGATGGAAGGTTAAGACCTAAAGTTTAAGAGGAATATGTGAGGCTGACCCCATTGCTACAATGAACATTTCCATAATCTATTAGTGAATTATGATGAAACATAAGCTAGTGGTTCATGATAATATTTATGGTACTCAACATTGGTTCTTACTTCTTGTTTTTTTTTTTTTCTTTGTTTTTAAGTCTTGATAAACAGGGATGGCGAAAAGATCAACATTTGTAATTTTGCTCATTGCATCAGCGCAGATTGCATTTGCAAATCTTCAATTGTAAATGTCAGCCACTTAGGCATTGGGTTAATGTCCGTTGCACCTGCACAGTGGATTTTACCATGACCGTTACAGAGACATACAGAAGGTCATCCAACTAACACATGCTCCTCCTTCTTGTCCTCCTCTCCTTAGTCACCAAATTGCTCTTTTTAATGCCTTACCTTTTTCAGACAGGATTCACCTATGTGATTGCTCCAAATGCTGCATTGCTGCTTATTCAAGTTGGTTGCCTACTATAGTCCGTATCTGATTCCTGGAGTATATAAGATTCTCCCACATTTTTTTGCATGTGAATGCAGGATTCACTCTTGATTCTTCCATTCACTACTTTGAAAACTGCTTGGGAATCCCCGGAATAATCTTAACTTTGCTTTTTATTTCAAGAGCTAATAAAGGACATAAATATCCCAACTGTATTTTCTGATTATTGTGAAGAAGCGTGTCATCTTGTAGTTGGTTGCATAACCATTGTAATTGGCCATCTTCTAAGTTTACCTGTGCGCTTGCACTTTCTTCCTTATGTGGTTCTCAGTTTTCACATTGGTGTCAACTACATGCTAACTGGGGCCATATTATTTAAGATTCAATTAAATCCATTCAGGCAGCCAATGGTGGTGGAAGACAGTGCCTTGTTACTCCCTTCAGTGAGAAATCAACCAGCACTCTGGTCTCCTGCCTACTACTTCTTTTATAATAGGACCATGGAAATGTTTTTGAGAAATCAACCTTCTCTTTTTTATTTTTAGTTTTTGAGAAATCTGGGTTCGTACATGAGTTGTTTCGAGGATACCGTTACCAAAACTTAAATTATGAACATTATTATTGAATTGTTTTCTGATTGTTGAAGCAGATAGTTGATCATGAAGTAGAATGTGAAGCTTGAGGTTTGAATTTCCAGTTTCTTGAATGTGATGTAAAACAAGGTGGTGATAATTCTCATTAAACTGTTTATGCTGTAGATATGTTGGACCACCTACATGGGCTATTATTGACTTTTTATATAGTTATTATCATTGGTGTCGTAATTATTTAATAATTTTTAAATCATATTATTTAATTATTCTCAATTAAATTATTTGTCAAGAAAAATAATTTTAAAAGTGAGCAGCTTGATAACTTGGGAATTATCAAATGAGAATTTTCTTTATAGTTAAATTTATAAAATTAAATTAAGAATATATGACGCTAAAGTTATTTACCCATACATATGAAATTTATTCTTGAGAATTTAGAAGACCACGAAAAGAAACTCTTTGTTAACCAATCTTTTAGTATTTTACTGGGGGTGATTTATGAAATTTTTGTCTATTTTTAAATTTAAAAGATAATAACACCTGGTTATTATTTGTTAGATATAGCTAATTTTTGTTATTTATTTCTAGTCATTATTTTTCTTACTTTTTGCTTCATTTTTTTTTTTAGGATAAGGATGAAGTTTTTGATAAGTGGTCAAAATAATTTATCACATGTAAGATTGAAGTAAATGTAAAAGTTCAAACTCCTATAAGAAATTTTGACCATTTAGGATAGTAATAATAATGTAAATAATACTAAAATTTTTTATTTAACGGAAGAGTTAAAAAGCTTAAATATTACATTCCTTATACGTTTACTTAAAACGTCCAAATAGGGGCTATAGGAATACTTTGGAATTCAAAATATAAAAAACATTAATAATAGTTATGATTAACCTCTATTCGAAATTGATGAAGTGGAAGAAGTAATTATTAGCTACTCTCTTGTTGTTCAGAATCCAGATTTTGGTCGTTATAATCTGAAATGATTAATAAGAATGAGTGAGCTATACTAGCTCAGTAAGAATATCAACGTCTTAACACTGACACAGAAAATCAAAGAGTTGTAGAAAACATAAAATAACCGATGGCGAGTATTTTTTTTATGATACACGAATGTTAATGTATACCTTATCAATTTTTACTGAAAATATTATCATTTCCTTCTCCTACTAACAGTCTTCCAAACACATACACAAAGATAAAATCAGAATCATAATTGAATCATAGTAAACATGCAATTCAATATATATATAACCTTAGGTTCTTTATTATTTTACCCAAATTAGAGTTACTTACTATCTTCATTTTCATTATATTACCTTTATTATTTTTACTATCGGTATCGCTGAGGGGCTATAAGGATTCCCGCTACGCGTTGGTATATAACACTTCCCTTGTAAATCATTGGTCGTCCCTATACTCCCGTCTGGTAATAGACACCACATACTAATACCGTCTTAATACTCCATCATGTATGAGCGAAATTAACTATTTTCTAACTCTGACCTATATGAGACTTCCCAACCCCATACAGTTGAGGATAACATTTACTGTAGGGTTCACACTATATACTAAGTCCATACGCTCTTTCCCATGATACTTGGTAGGCATTCGATTCACGTCCAAATTTTATGCATATATATGTTTCACTGTTATTCAAGCAATCAACAATCATGAGACCATTCATTAAATTAAAAAGGAGTGCGTAATTCATGTTTTGGTAACCAATAAAGATAAAGTCGTAATCAAGAGTGGAACATGGTGGCAAAATAAGATAGAAATTTTTCACGTAAATAAATAGGTCAAATGAATAAAATAAAGCGTATATAGAATAAAATAGAATATTAGGATGAAGTGGAAGGGAATAAATTAGGGCAAAATAACATAAAACAACAGAACAAAATAAATTAATGAAATAGAAATAAATAATTGATAAATAAATAGAAAGATAATTAAGTAAAGAAAACGAACTCACAAGTAAAGGTATAAATGAAAATAGAGAATGATAAGTAAAATAAAATTAATAACAGACAAAAAACTAAATCGATTCACTAGCTCCGTTGACAACCTGTATTTAATCATCAATGAATCACAAAAACGGTTTAGAACTGCTGTTTATTATCGTTTAAACTTTAATTTACCGTAACAGAAAAAAAAGAGAGATTCATATATTGAGTCAGTGTTTAGGACACTGCTTTTTTTACTACAGTTCTCGACTGATTCCAGTTCTTGGATTTTTTTTTAAGTTTTTTTGGTAATTTTTTTTTTTAAAATATAAATCAAAATGGCGTGAAAATATGCAAGGAATGATAAAAAAGACAAAAATTTTCATTGGGGGTCGGGTTGGGGTTCTGGCGCGGCGGTGCTGCCATACTTCGTCGCCTGGTCCTCCTTCTCCAGTGCTGCTATTTGTTTTTGGACAGTTCTTAGTGGAAATTTGCTTAAATCATGGTTAGGAGATGTTTTCTGAAGAGAGGAGGGAAAAAATAGGGTCTTACTGGTGGTTTTGGTCCTCTGGTGCGACGGCTTAGGTGAGCTTCATCATCTCTCCCTTGCAGTTTACGAATTTTCTTAGTCACCTTGCATTGAAAATGTGTTAGGTGGCTAAGGGCAGAGAAACATGAAGAACAAGAAGGAAATTTGGGCTTATCGGCGCATTTTAAGTTTCCGGCACGGTGGCGTTGGTGTCTCTCCGATGGATGAGCTCCTCTCCAGCTACCCCTATTTTGCTTCTTTGGCCAGTGCATCAACTAGGGTTTTGGGCAATAGAGTAAGAGAGGTTTAAATACCTCTTCTTCTTCAATTAGGGCCATCCGTGCAGGTCTACGTGGCGCAACAGAGACTGTTTAATCGAACCTATTTGGAGAATGCATTCTGACCGTTCGATTTGAGACATGTGGACCGTTCGATCGAGCCTATTTAAAGAATCAATCCGGGTTGGTCGCGTGCGCGAGAATGGTCCTGAGTTGTTCGATCGGCCTAACACGCGGATTGCCAGCGTGGAGCCTGTGTTAGTGTGTCTGTCACGCGACGAGCAGCGATTTGTCGTGCCACTGACTAGGCGTCCACATGGTATGTTTCTTTTTTTTTTTTGTGAATTAACTCCTCTTTTTTGAGTTTGATTTCAAACATGTCATTCTTTATTTTCAGTTTGACACTGCTTTCTAGAATTATTTTCAAAACGTTCAAAATACATATATTTAAAAAATAATAATTACAATTAAACCCTACACATTATTATTATTTAAAAAAAATTAAATTTTATCATTTCGAGTTTAATTTTTGGGTTTGAGATGTTACAATAAATGTGTAAAATAACTCTCAATGCAATGTTAAATAAAGAGATATACTTTATGCATATATATATAGTAACCAAATCATCCATGCATAGCTTGTAGCACTCAAAGTAAAGTGTGCTTTATGTATGAGCCCAACACATAAAAACATATCTAGCTCACTTTGAGTTGTTGAAATAAATTATTGCTCACCAATTCTTAATGGATTAGACCGTATATTAAGTTAAAAATTTAGTGAATAAAATTTTTATATTTTATTTGAAAGTTATATATTGTAATATATTTGAGAGTGTAAAACTTATTACTTTGCGTGTATATTATAAACTAAAAGTGATCATTTTATGATATTTGATTCAACAAAATTGATGAATTAGTTCATTAATATATTGATATAACTACTTAACCAAATAGGCTTAAGTTTAAGTGAATTTATAATGTCTTATTTATTACAACTAGATTCTCTTAATTGCAGTAGATATAAACAGTTAAAAATTTTAATTAATTTTTTACATGATGAAGAAAAAAGTCAAAAATTTGTTAGTTATGTTTCAATCCGTTTTTATAATTAATTATAAGTAATTTTTATTTATTGAATAGTTAATACTAAATTTTGTTTATTGAAAATTAGTAATAAATAAGATAAATTACCATACTAATTATTGAAATTTGATATTTATTATAATTTAGTTTCTAATATTTTTTATTTATTTTAGATGCTTAGTTTTTGTCTTTTCTATAATAAAAAAATTAAAATCATTAGATTATATTTAAATGCTTTAAGAAAAAATTAAAAAACTATTTTAATTAATTAATTAAATTAATAACTCAATAAAAATAGAAAAGAAACATAATATTTTTATTAATTTATCCATCTAAATAATTAATAAAAATTATTTTCGAGTTATTTCTAAATATTCCAACATGATTTATACTCATAATAAAAAATTTACAGACAAAATTATAGCAAGTAGTAAAAAGAAATAATTTAATGATTTATTCTAATAAATATTAGCAAAGATATAATAATAATTGTAGTTACCTGTAAAATTGTAAATAGCTAAATTTTAACAATAAATTGAACTGTACCCCTAACCAAGACCTTTTATCCGAAATGTCGGAAATCGTTAAACGTCAAAAAACGTCACCGTTTAAGTAAACCAGACAAATTAGCGGCAGTGTCGTCGCCGTGGAATGAAAAATCATCCTCCTCGTTATCAACTCCTCCTCCCGAACTCCCAGTCAAAATTAACCAAGTTTCTGTTTTTCTTTCTTTTTTTTTTCTTTTTATACTTTATTTTTTGGATTTGTAAAACTGAGCAAGCCCCTTTTCTCTTGTCTCTCCCGCAATCCAACCCGAACTCCACATGGATCGTCCTCGTAATCGCCCCTAAGTTGATGCTATAATTCCCAAATTTCTTTTTCCTTTCAAATTTATTTCTGCAACTCGAATTTCTTCCCGAAAGTTGCAACTTTTGGAGAAAATAGAGGAAGTAAAGCCCTATCCATGACTCGATCCTCTCCCTATTCACTTTCGTTTCTATTATTTTTATGCTTTTCAGGGTTAGGGTTTGGTGTTGACCTCGTCCGAGCTTTGAAAGTTCCGTTCAGGATTAATGATGTGCTTCCCGTGTTGCCACACCAGATTTCTTGGCCGGTTTTGAACAATTTCCATAGTGCCGTCGATTTGTTGCCGTCCTTTGTTGGCTCGGTGACACCAAACAATGGGTCGGTTCAGTGGAAAGGAGCTTGCTTTTTTGATAACGAGGCTCGTCTCGAGTTTACCGAAGGCGATCGCGACGATCCTGGGCTGGGAGGCGGCGTTCTCCATCTCACGGTATGCGTTATTTCCTTCGAATTGATTATAGTTGAATATCCTTTAAACCGTTAGAATATTTTTCTGAATAGTAATTTCACATTGTCATGGCGTCTCAATTGTGCTGTTGATTGTTCTTTTTGTTTTTGTTTTTTTTTCTCTTAAAAAAACTCTCTTTGAAATTTCTACTTATATTAGTACTTAAGAGTTCCCATCTTGATTTTCGTCCATCCAATACAACGTACTCCGACGCGTTCATTCATTGGTTGTATTCCTCTGTCATTTCCTTTTCTGGTAAGTCTTTTGTTTCTTCATGGATTTAGAGCAAAGAAAGCCTTCTCATGACCCACTCTCAGAGTTATCTATAGAGTTCTGACCTAAGGTCAAAATTTTTACGAAGTTCACGTGGCATGCTAAGATGATATAAATATGGAAAGTGTTCAGTAATTTCGTCGTGGAGAAATAAAGAGAAGATAAAATGTAACCTGATTGTGATTGGAAGTTCTTTTTCTTTTGTTGATCTTCTACTTGTTTTATTTCTACAGTGATTAGATTTACGTTCTTTTTCATTTTATTTTTTCGTAAATAATAAGATGCATTTTTGCAGACATCCGATGCCCATAGCTGGACCTGTATGGATCTGTATGTTTTTGCAACACCATATAGGGTTACATGGGATTACTATTTCTCTGCTAGAGAGCACACACTAAAAATTGATTCCTGGGAAGAACCTGCCGAGATGGAATATGTATGTTTCACTTTCTTTTTTCACACTTACATACCATTGCTCACAGTTCCATTGTGTGGGAGTAACACTTTCACTATTGAGCAGGTAAAGCAGCATGGAATCTCTGTATTTCTCATGCCTTCAGGAATGCTTGGCACCCTTTTATCATCAATTGATGTCTTGCCTTTGTTTTCTAACACTGCCTGGGGCCAGAATGCGAACTTAGCTTTCTTGACGAAGCACATGGGTGCAACATTTGAGAAACGCCCTCAACCTTGGCGTGTAACAATAAATCCTGAAGATGTGCATTCTGGTGATTTTTTAGCTGTGTCTAAGATACGTGGTCGTTGGGGTGGATTTGAGACTTTGGAGAAATGGGTGACGGGTGCATTTGCTGGTCATACTGCGGTTTGCTTGAAAGATGAAATGGGTAATCTCTGGGTTGGTGAATCAGGACACGAGAATGAAAAGGTATGTGACATTTTGAAGCAAAGTTTGCACATTGGCATCTGAAACACAGTGTTAAATATTAGAGATTATCTATTTGATTATCACTTATTTATACTACTGGTCCAATGCATACGATGGCCTCGTGATTGATGGTCCAATATCATGTTTGCCTTACCAGTGCTCTTTGTTTATGTTATTTTGCTGCCCTTTTTTTTTAATTACCATCTTTTGGTTTTACTAATGGGAAGATTTTTTTTCCTGCTTAATTTAAAAAACTTAATGCAGGATGCTATATTGATGCTTCTATGCTTTATCTAATATTGGAATTTTCCTTGTTGATTTTTAGTCAATTTTTTAAAGTTCATATTCTTGATTACCAGTATGAAAGTTCACCTCTCGCTCTCTCTCTCTCTCTCTCTCTCTCTCTCTCATACATACCCCACATAAGGATTCCTTCATCAAGTGCTGTTTGAAGCCTTTTGTCACGCTCTAAAAGCCTAGACCTAGCGAAGAAAGAGAATCTTATTTGTCTACCTAAGAAGTGTGGTAAACTTTGATAACTTTGACGGTTGGCTTCAAGACTTGAATATTCATACGAGGATGACAATAACCTGTGGAGAAAACATAGAATGCAGATATATCTTGGTAACTAAGAGTTGAGAAGGATAATGAGGAGTTTTTTGGAATGTAAGATACTAAACCAGTGGACTTTACTTCTGGAATGTATTTCTGAAGATGTAAAATTATAAAACACACAATTTAGAGCATAACTAATTGGCATTTATGGAGTAATCATACATGTATTCAATTGAATGGTTACTTTTTCTGGACAAAGTGAATTTTCCGTGTAACTCATTATGTTTTTTGTCTTTATTATATGTTCTCCATACGAATCCATTCAGGGGGAAGAAATTATTGTCATCATTCCATGGGATGAGTGGTGGGAACTGGCACTGAAGGACGGTTCTAACCCTCATATAGCTTTGCTTCCGTTACATCCTGATATACGTGCAAAATTCAACTCCTCTGCAGCATGGAAGTATGCCCGGAGCATGTCAGGCAAGCCATATGGTTATCACAACATGATATTTAGTTGGATTGACACCATTGCTGACAACTATCCACCACCTCTTGATGCTCACTTGGTATGTAAACTTATTTTCTAATTGTTCTGTATTAGAACACCCTAATTATGCATTCCCAAATATGCATTTGGATTGAAATTCGTGAGTTGGAATCAAAATATTCAAACACTGGCTTGTTTTGGTTATTGGAACTTGGGACTAGACATTGATGCATACTAACATAATAACCTGAAACATGATACTCACTGGCTGTGGTATGGATACAGACGTGATAGATGCTAAATTTATGTCCAATGTGAGTAGACTGGGTATGTTATTTTGGCCCAAAGTTCAATTGAACCACTATTCAGTTAGTTTTTTTTTCCTGATCACAAGCAATAACATTCTTCCTCCATCAGTCTTATTTTCTTGTTTTTTCCTATGTGAATAGATCTAGGATTTCAGTCCTTTTTAATAGGTAGAACAAGAATGTCAATATTTGTGTTACAAATTACTGAGCGAGTTAATAAATAATAAGTTAAAAAGAAGGTAGTCGATATATTTGAAGTTCCAAGAAAAAAACTTTGGTTAATAGACTCTTGTTCCCTATTTTGACCCCTATGATCTTCTCTTTGACTCTAAACTAGTCTAAATTTGAAAGAATTTTTGTTGGAACATAAACTCTTAACAGTTTCTTTTCCTACCTTATCTCTCTCAATCTTCAGAATCTTAGTCTATGTAGCCATCAAAAAAGAATCTTAGTCCACTCAATTTCTTAACTTGCCCCACTTCTTCCTAAATCTTGTTCCGTAGTTTTAGATGTCTGGTTCAAGAACCAAAATGAACCCAATGGAACCTTTACCATGAACCAGTTCGAAAAATTTGTGGTACATTGATCACAGACGGTGTTGGTATTGGTAACTAGTAACTTTTGGTGTTGGTATTTTTTTTATTTTGAGCTTTGCTACCAATGTTTCTTGTGGAGGGGTGTGTTGATTGTGTGCGTGTGTAAATTAACTTGTGTTTCATAATTCTTATGCATGCATGCATGTGTGTTGTTTTTTCTTGGTGTGTATTTATTGTATATTTGCATCCATTTGCATGCACATATAGTTATGTGGCTGGTGAGAAATGCTAGGATTTTTGAGGATTGCTGTTCTCTTTCTTTGCTTTGCTGGGAAAAGATAACTTTTCGGCTTTCTTTGGTTCAAGATACGTGGGCTTTTTAAGGATTTGTTTTTGTCTATTTTACATAGAAATTGGCAGGCTGTTTTCTCTCAAATTTTTGCTGTTATCCCAGCTTCTTTCTCCCCCCGCCCCCCTCTTTTGGTGAAATAGTCCTCCATGATGTGCCCTTTTTCTCTATTTAATATGATGTCTTTTTCCTGCAAAAAATTCTTGTATGTGCATGCTTGTTTCATCATGCATAATTTATGCACTTATGTAGGTTTCTTGTGTTGCCTGTGGGTAATGTGAGGTGGAAAAGACGTCTTTTGTTGATTCAGAAAGGTGTTATATTTTTAATGGTTATGTATACATATGCACGCATCCACATGTGTGTGTGTATATATATATATATATGATTATGCATTTCAAGAAATTGGCTACAGATCATGTCATCATTCAGCTTTTTGAGTACAGAATCTAATTTGGGGAATTTCATAAATAAGTTTACTCAACCAGTGAAGTTGAACTGCAGGTTATTTCTGTCATGTCCATGTGGACAAGAGTGCAGCCAGCATATGCTGCAAATATGTGGAATGAAGCACTGAATAAACGTCTAGGAACTGAGGTACTTTGCTGAGGCTAAAGACTTGCTGTTTATCAGTTTCCCCTCCAGTCTTTTTTCTTTAGCCAGTTCTCTGTTAATAGAGTCAAGGAGTAGGGAATATGGAGGGGGACGTTTGTGTGGATGTCATTTAGCAACTTTGTTATATTGATCTGTTTTCTCAGGATTTGGACTTATATGGAATCCTAGCAGAGTGTGAAAAGCGTGGCCTGGCCTTCGATCAATTACTAACCATTCCAGAACAAGATGAATGGGTATACAGTGACGGAAAATCAACAACTTGTGTGGCTTTCATCCTTGAAATGTATAAAGAGGCTGGAATCTTTGGCCTCCTCTCAAACTATATTCAAGTAACTGAATTCACTGTAAGTTTCTTTAATTGTCTTCTGTTCTAGATAATATAGTTTCTCGTTTGTTCAATTGGCTAAAAGACACTTAACTATTGCCCATAGATTCGTGATGCTTACACGCTCAAGATTTTTGAGAACAACCAAACACGCTTGCCAAGTTGGTGCAAAAATGAAGATGGTCGGCTCCCATTTTGCCAGATTCTTGGTGAATACAGGATGGAGTTGCCAGATTATAACACCATAGAGCTATATGCAAACATGAATGAGAACTGTCCATCCTTACCTCCTACTTACAATAGGCCTGCAAGATGTTAAGTCCAGAAGCAATCTATATGGTATTTTATTCAGTTTCTTAGATGCATTATTGCTGCTGCCTGAGTTTGCATCATGTTACTTATAAAGCTGCCAAGATGTCTTTGTAAAAGAAGCAGAGAAGGGTGAGCATGCATGGCCTGCTTTTCCACGCGGTCTACCCTGTGTAAATATATGTTATTTATGTAGAATACGACCTTTGATTATGCTATTTATGTAGATTAAAACCTTTGAGTTACTGAATTTATTATGGGTAATTTATATAGAAGTTTTCTAAGGTTTATATCAAATCACAGTTGTTGAAAACTAATTACCTTTTAAATGAATAAATAATACGTTTTTTATGGATAATTGTCAATATGTTATTTATGTAGAAGTGATTTATACGTTTTTTTTCTTTTGTTTGTTTCCTAAATAAAAAAATATTGTATTGAATCGAATTATGTTCTTAAAAGTATATTATCGAGAAATTATTTATATTTTGTTATGTTAATGCATATGAATTTAAGTATTTTTTATTTTAAAAAATAGTAATAATTGCTAAGAGGACCTATTTTTGCCCAAATAACATTATACTGACGGTTTGGGTATACTAATAAATTTTATATTTTATTTAGTGTCAACAACCTTAAATAAAAGATAAAATACAAAGATTAAGAAGTTCAAGAGAGTAAAAATACATACTATATAATGTCTTCCATTTTTCCTCTTTTGACTAGCAATGCGGAACTTAAATATGTTAAAACGACAATGATCCTCAGGAAAAGAAAGACTAAATTTCACCATCCCACATCTCTGCAACTGTCTTTATAGGGCCTTTTCTGGAGATATAAGGCTCCCCAAGAACTATTCTTCCTTGTGGTATCTCACTTATCTTCTTCTTCTCTTCCTCGTTTAGCGACCAGTCAAATATCTCCATGTTCTCCTTCATTCTCTCCTTGTTGAAACTCTTCACCAACACGCTCACCCCTTGCTCATATGCCCATCTCAGGCACACCTGTTTTCACACAATCAATTAAATATTCATTATCATTTTCAAGACTTCTTGGCTCTATAAGTTTCACCTCTGGTTTTAATTAGTTTCCAAGATGGAAAAAAAGAACAAAAAAGGAAAAGAAGGTTAGGTGATGACGATAGTGGGCACCTGAGCAACAGTCTTGCCTCTGGCTGCAGCTATTTCTTTCAGAACTTCAGATTCCATAACTCTGTTGCTGCCCCAGAATGCTCCTCGAGATCCTAAAACCGAATAAGCTGTCAAAAGAACTCCGTTATCCCTGCAAAACTCCCTCAGCTTCTTCTGTTGCCAGACCGGGTTGAACTCCACCTTTTTTTAAACAATAAGTTTGGCTGATCAATTTTCGAAATCATAAGGGACAGCTTGAATTAATAATTAAAATAGATTAGTAAAACTTATTGGGCACTACTCACTTGATTAACGGCCGGAGGAATGCTGGCTATGGAGAGAATCTCTGACAATTTTTTGCAGGAGAAATTGCTGACTCCAATAGATTTTGCCAGCCCAAGTCTTTTACACTCTTCCATATCTGCCCATACAGACCTGAAATTCATGGGGAAAAAGTCGTCTTCATCGATGGGAAACTTGTACTTCCCAGGCTTTGAACTCACAGGCCAGTGAATCAGATACAGATCAAGGTAACCCAGGTTGAGATTTCTGTACAACAACATCAAAGGGAGCATAACAAAAGACTCACATAATTCAAGACTCGAATGAAGAGTAAAAGAATGAAAATGGGTGGAGAAACATTTTACTGCAAACTCCTCTTGAGTGCAGGAACAACGAAGCCTTGATGAGCATCGCTGCACCATAGCTTTGAAGTGATGAAAAGCTCCTCTCTAGATCTGATAAATCCACGGGAAAGCGCTTCGAAAATGGCTTCGCCGATGGGCTGCTCGTTGTGATACCTGGAAGCTGTATCGAATGTCTGTAACCGAGCTTTATAGCTTGGAGAATAGCCAGTTTCAGAGCCTCTGGTTCGGGAGCAGGAGAAGCCGCCGTGCCCATCCCCAAAACTGGCATTCGGTAGCCATTTGAGCCCACACTCATCTCTGGAATAATAAACGAAGCTGCATTTAGATTCTGTTCCATTTCAATCTTCTGCTTCCACAGTTTCAAGAGAACAAAAATGATCTTCCCATACACTTTTATTTTCTCCAAATCGTACTACACATGAAACGTGTCGTATTGTAATTGGATTAGTATTCGTGTACATATTGTATTATTGCGTAAAAAACTTAATTTTTTATTATTTTTAATAAAAGTTGAAGAAGAAAAAATAAAAAAAATGTAATTTTACTGTTCTTTTTCTTCTTCGGCTTCTTCTTCCCCTGCGCCACCACTTCAGATGGCTATCTTATGAATGCATATTAAGTAAAGCTTTTGCTTATTCTTCTCAATCCAAAAGAACAAACTGGTGATTAACTAGAGTTAACAGTTATGTTGACTTTGTAAATCATAATCTATAGTCTCCCATGGTTCATTTGGCTCTACATATGCATCTGCTCTGTTTTATTTTGTCTCAAGCCATGCTTTTAGATAGTACTCATTATGAATTGGTAAAATTATAATGGAGAAACCCAAAAGTTAATAGAATTTTTTAAACATATTATATTCTTCCAGAGGATATTTAATTACCAAATAACATTAAATTATAAATATTTAACTCATTCTATTTAAATTTTGTTAATTCAATAATTTTTTAACCTAAATTTAGTAATCTCATTTGATTTCGGTGAAGTATTGTAATATGTACATAACACGTAGTGAAAGAAAAAAAAATAATTTAATCTGATTTATTTGTGCTTAAAAATTATATTACATGTCAAAAATTAATTCTAAAACATATTTGACAGCATGTTCTCAAATTAAAATTATTCGAAAATATGAACACTTTATGCGTATCCATATCAAAACTAACTTTTATCGTTCAACTCTTTGATTAACAGAATGTTACGGACTATAACACCCAAATTATTATTTTTATTTTTGTATTTAAAATTTTGTTTAATTTTTTATATATTTAATTTATAAGATTTTAATTCAATTTAATTTAATTTAATTTAATAAAAATAAAAATAATAATAATGAAAAAATAGGGTAAAATTATTTTTTGAATTTAATTGAAATTGATTTTGAGAAAAAAGGGTGAAAATTTTGATTCTGGGGATATTTTTGAAAAGAAAATCGGAAACCGATGGTCAAAACGTAATTTGAAAAAGTTGTGCCACGTCAGCAGCCACGGCCAACCAGGACACGCCGCGTGGCAAGGGAACGCTGACACGGGACGGGCCACGTGGGCAATCCGCGTGCGCGCGATCGGACGGTCCAGATCCGTTCCCGCGCGTACAGACAGCCCAGATCTCACGCGTACGGATGACCCAGATTCAATCAGGCACGGACGGCCCAGATCGCATCGCGATGGACTGTGATCACCGTTCTTTTCTCTACAGGTTGACCGGAGTAAAACATCAAAATGCGACTCACGCCGAAGAAGCCGCCGCACCCGAGAGCACCGCCGCCGGTAAGTCTCAGTTTTTCGTGATTTTTTGGACCACCGAGGGCCCTAGGGTTGTTTTATCACAGGGACCAATGCAAGTTTGGCCGAATTCGGCCGAAAATGGCCAACCCGAGGTGGATCACCGCCGCAGGCAGTGGCACCGTCACCGGGGCACGACGGAGCCGCCGTGCCAGATTTCCAATATTGGCCGAAAGGGACCCTAGGTCTGATTTGGGATTTTTTTGGGACACGTGCAGGTACCGGTAGTGAGTTTCAGTTTTCCGGAGAAAAATTCAGAAAAATTAGGGACAGCCTGTAGACGCACTGTAGAGTCGATTTCAGACCCCGAAACAAGTAAGGATCCCTCACCTTATTTCCTATCACGGTATTAAAGCTTAATAAATAATTAAAAGGTATTTTGAGACTTTATAGATGTATAATTGATTGAGGTTGCCAATGGAGCCTGAATCTAGTACATTGTTGGTCAGTTGTTATATGATCTATTTTTCAGTATTAAATGCAGTATGATATTTGATGTATTTATTTTATAGTCTCGTATGCATGAATCATGGTTTCTTTTATTATGGTTGGTATTATGGTTAACCCGATACGGTGTTGTCTTATTTGGTGTCAATGACTGGTTTACATGTTTGTGTATGATTGGATGATTGAGACCAAGAAAAAGGGCAAAAAGGTTATGTGAATTGATATGTGAATAATGTGGACAGCCTGACTAGATATCCTAGGAGATGGTGGACAGACCGGGTTCGTAGGGAACCCTACCTGGAACGTGGTCTCTCATACCGGACGGGGTGTGGAGACCTTATGTGTTTTGGCGCCCATACCGGACGGGGTATGGGGACGGCCATGGAATCAGGTTATTAATGGTACTGGTTCACGTGTAGCGGGGACCCCCTATGGATCTCCATGGATACTAGTAGGCTGGTAAAAGAAAGAATTTATTGTCTAATTATCGAAGTGCAAAAGTATGACATGTGTTCTGTTACAAGGTCGATATGATTTTATGATGGTTATAATTTTATTGTTTTCATATGTTATTTTCATGAATCTCACTGAGGTAAGTGGACAGAAAAGGTTTTTATATTAATAAATGAGTTTGTTATAAATTATGCTCAATTGGTCGTTTTTGTTTTCTACCGACTTTTACTTCTGTGGCTGTGAGATAATGTGATGTCTTTACTGGGCTAGTGTAGCTCATTCCTTACTTAACCATTTCATATCAGGAAAACGTGGTTCCCGAGCCCGTTTCGCAGGAAGACGGCGAGTTAGACGCCTAAGGACCTTATAGCTCTATTTATAGTTTTTATTTCAAGTATCACTTTAATTAGCTTATTCTTTCATATTTTGAGTACGTTTTTGGTTATTATGTAAGGGATGTTAATCAAAATTTTTATTACGCTTCCGCATTTAAGATTTTTAATACATACATCTTCATTTAAATTTCGGGGCCGTTACAGTTGTTATCAAAGCCGCGTTCCTCGGACCCATCTCTTACACAATAATGCTTAGAGAAATACTCACCGATAAATCGTTACTCAACCATTCCTTATGAAATGCAGGTGCAAGAAAATGAGGAGAGGAAGACCCCCACTAAACCGAGCAGCCCGAGATAATTCACTTCGGGAGGATGTAGACAGATTATTTGAGATGATGGAAGGGTTCATAGCTGCCCAGCAAGGGCGAGAGGAGAGAAGGGAGTTACCCGACCCTCCTCCACTACTGCAGGTTGAGCCTTCGTTACAGCAGGCTGATCCTGAGCCACCCCAGCACAAGCCTGCTCCTCCACAGTACCACCCGACACCACTGCCGCAGTACAACCCGGTGCCCCAGCCACGGTACTACCCGACACCGCCACAGTACAGTCCAGTGCCCCCATCATATCAACAGGTGCCGCCATAGGACCCCCCAGTCTATCCCCAACCAGGCCCAGTTCCTTTTCCACGGGACCCCGCTCCTTCCTTGATCGAATAAGGCTACATAGAGAGGTACAGAAGACTGAACCCTTCCACCTTTGCAAGGGGATCCTCTTTTGAAGATGCCCAGTACTGGCTGGCGGAGACTGAGAGAGCTTTCAGGACCTTGGGAGTAGTTCCTGAGCAGAAAGCTGCCCTTGCTTCCTACATGCTGGTAGGTAAAGGTGGGTAGAAAACACAAAAGGACCAATGGAGCATAGTTTACAACAAACTCGTTTATTAATATAAAAACTTTTACCATCCACTTATCTCGGTGAAATTCATAAAAAAATATACGAAAGCAATATCATCATCACGAACTCATAGAAACTGTATAACATAATACTTATCACGCCTTTTGCATCTCAATCATTACACAACATATTTTTTCTTATTTATCAGCCTACTAGTATCCATGGGGATCCATAGGGGT
>NW_019014687.1:3095350-3118234 GCF_000150535.2 Carica papaya
CGTCACTCCGAAAGGAGCCACATTGGCGATCCGCGTGGGTGCGATCCGACGGCCCAGATCAATCGCGCGATCGGATGACCCAGATTCAGTCGCACGGACGGCCCAAATTCAATCAAAAACGAACGGCCCAGATTAAAACGAAATGGACGGCTGAGATCAAAAGGCAAGGGGTTATAAATAGAACCCCCACACCAGACCACAAACCCTAGCCGCCTGCCGCTCGCCGGAGAAGACGAACCAGAGGCCGACCGCCGCCACCCGCCGCCGCACCGGGAAATTTTCGACCGCCGATCGAGGTAAATTTCATACCCCCGACTCGTTTTTCCACGCTGATTCCTCCTATGGCCAAATCGAAGCCAAAATCCTGGCCAAACGGCCAGAATACGCGGCCGAAGACCAGCGGCGCCGCCGCGCCCCCTCTCGGTTTTTGCCTCCGACGAGGCACTTCCCGGCCTCCGTTTGATGCAATTTTTATATCACCGTGATCACCATTCTTTTCTCTACAGGTTGACCGGAGCCGAATCACCAAAACACGAACCTCGCCGGAGAGCCGCCGCACCCGAGAGCGCCGCCGCCGGTAAGTTCCATTTTTCCGTGATTTTTTGGCCCCCCGAGGGCCTTAGGGTTGTTTTCTCACAGGGACCGATGCGAGTGTGGCCGAATTCGGCCGAAAACGGCCGAAAATAGCCAACCCGAGGCGACTCGCTGCCGCCAGCAGCGGTGCCGTCGCTGGAGCACGGCGGAGCCGCCGTGCCGGAGTTGCGATTTGGGCCGAAAGAGGCCCTGGGCCTAATTTGGGTTTTTTTTGGAACACGTGCAGGTACCGTTAGTGTGTTTCAGTTCCCCGGGAAAAATTCAGGGAAAATTAGGGACGGCCTGTAGACGCACTGTGAATCGTATTCGGATCCCGAAAACAAGTAAGGACCCCTCACCCTATTTCCTATCACGGTATTAAAGTTCAAAATGATAAAACGGTATTTCTTAAATTAACGCATGTGTGAAATTGCTTAAGGTTGCTAATGGAGCCCGAGTCTAGTGTGATTGATGATTTACTGTTATTTGGCCTGTTTTACAGCTTTAAATGCATTATGAGGTTTGATGTGTTCATTGTATAGTTTCGAGTGCATGTATTACTGTTTTATTAATTATGGGTTGAAAGACTGAAGAACTGATACTGTGTGTTGTCTGTTTGGCATGAATTACGATTTGCTTTTTTTTAAATGTGAATTGATGATGCTTATTGAGGAAAAGAAAAATGAAAGATTGTGTAGACTGATAATTGTATGATGGGGTTAGCCTGACTAGATATCCTGGGAGATGGTGGACGGACCGGGTCCGTAGGGAACCCTACCGGGATTGTGGTCTCACATGCCGGACGGGGTATGGAGATCTTATGGTTTTGGCGCCCATACCGGACGAGGTAAGGGGACGGCCTGTTTCACCCTCATACCGGACGGAGTATTGAGGTTTATGGTTTTGGCGCCCATACCGGACGGGGTATGGGGACGGCCCTGGAAACTGATTATGAATGTTAAAGGTTAACGGGTAGCGGGACCCCTATGGACCCCCATGGATACTAGTAGGCTGGTAAATGAGAAAAGGATATGTTGTATAATGATTGAATTACAAAATACGTGATAAGTGCTATGTTTTACAGCTTATATTATTCTATGATTGTGATAATGTTATTGTTTTCTTATATTGTTTCATGAATTCCACCGAGGTAAGTGGATGGTAAAGGTTTTATCATAAATAAAAAAAGGATTTGTTATAAATCATGCTCCATTGGTCCTTTTTGTTTTTCTACCCACCTTTACCTCCGTGACGGTGAGATATCGTGATGTTCTTACTGGGCTAGTGTAGCTCACTCCTTATTTAACCATTTCAGATCAGGAAGACATGGTTCCCGAGCCCGTTCCGCAGAGGACGACGAACGGGATGCCTAGAGACTCTGTAGTCATACTCATAGTTTATTTCGAGTTTTTCTCTTAGTTAGTTTAATCTTTTATATTTTAAGTACGTTTTTGGTTTTCGTGTAAGGGATGTTAACTGAAATTTTGATCTCGCTTTCGCATTTAATCTTTATAATATAATTTCCATTTTTGGATTACCGGGGCTGCTACAGTTGGTATCAGAGCCGCGTTTCCTCGGACCCATCCCTTACACAATAGTGTCTTAGATAAATACTCACCGATATATCGTTACTCAATCATTCCTTATGAATGCAGGTACACGGGAATGAGGAGAGGAAGGCCCCCACTAAACCGAGCGGCTCAGGATAATTCGCTTCGGGAGGATCTTGACAGACTGTATGAGATGGTGGAGGCTCTCGTAGCTGCCCAGCGAAGGCAAGAGGAGAGAAGGGAGTTACCCGGACCTCCTCCGCTAGCGCAGGTTGAGCCCCCACTACAGCAGGCTGATCCCGTACCACCCCGGCAGGAGCCTGTTCCTCCACAGTACCAACCGGCACCACAGCCGCGGTACGACCCGGTACCACAGCCACAGTACCAGCAGGCGCCGCCACAGCACTTTCCAGTGCCCCCACCACATCAGCAGGTTCCACCACAAGGTCCCCCAGTTCACCCTCAGCCGGTCCCAGTCCCTCTACCCCGGGACCCTGCTCCTTCCTTGATCGACCCCGGCTTCATAGAGAGGTACAGGAGACTGAACCCTTCTACCTTCTCAGGGGGATCCTCGTTCGAAGAAGCCCAATACTGGCTGGCAGAGACTGAGAGAGCTTTCGAGACCTTGGGAGTAATTCCTGAGCAGAGGACTGCCATTGCCTCCTACATGCTGGTAGGGGAAGCGGTACGCTGGTGGGAGCTCAAGCGGGCCACCCTGCCTGTACCAGTTACTTGGGAGCAATTCCTAGCGGCCTTCCATGCGGAGTATCTCCCTAAACACATCCAACATTTAAAGGAATTGGAATTTGCTCAATTGGTCCAGGGTAATATGACAGTGTCGGAGTATGCCCACAAGTTCCTGGAGCTGGGCCGACATGCCCCGGAGACATTGTTGGATGAGGGCCGAAAGGCCAGGAAATTCCAGTGGGGCCTCCTCCCGGCGATCAGACAGCACTTATTGGTGATGGAGCTCGAGACATATTCGGCAGTCCTGGCAAAGGCGCAGATCATAGAAAGGAGCTTCGACACCCGCCCTCAGCCCCGCTCCGCAGGCCAGCGCCTACCATGCCTGTCCAACCCAGTAAGAGGCCCAGGCCTGCCGTTCAGGCTCCTCCTCAGGCTATGGGGGCAGCACGTAGGAAGATCTGCCAGCACTGTGGCAGGGATCACGGGGACCGACCCTGTTACCGCCTCAACGACACCTGTCGCATATGCGGCAGTGCCCAGCACTATGCAAGGGAATGCCCCAGGAACCAGAATCAGAGAAGGCCTCCAATCCAGGGCAGAGTTTACAATCTTACCCAGAAGGATGCCGACGCAGACCCGGACGTGGTACATGGTATGTATACTATCTCTGGCCACATTGCTCATATTTTGTTTGATACTGGTGCATCACATTCTTTTATTTCACATGTTATTGCTTCCAAAATTTGTGTATCACCTGATAGACTTGATTCATTATTGCTTGTATCTACCGCTGGGGGGGAGACATTGTTAGGAGAGGTTGTCTACAGGGCATGTGCCGTGGAGATAGCAGATAGGAAATTGAGGGTAGACCTTATAGGGTTAGACACAGGGGATTTTGATGTAATCCTAGGAATGGATTGGCTAGCGGCGTATCACGCCACCATAGACTGCTTTAATAAAAAGATTGTATTTAATCCTCCCAACGAGGAGCCTTTTACAAGTTAATAAAATTATCCAGTACTGATTTCCCGAATGGCAAGTTTTTCTTGATTTCCAATGCCTTAATCTTGTATTTTCTCTAACTAGGTAAACCCAAGAAAGAAGTTTGTATCCAAGAGATTCCAGTAGTCCGAGACTTTCCAGACGTATTTCCGGATGAACTGCCCGGTCTACCAAGGGACAGGGAGGTCGAGTTCACCATAGACTTATAGCCAGGCACCCAACCCATCTCAGTAGCTCCTTACCGAATGAGTCGCATCGAGATGGAAGAACTAAGGAAACAGATCACTGAGCTACAAGACAGTGGCTTCATTAGGCACAGTGTTTCCCCATGGGGTGCCGGGGTTACTTTTGCAAGGAAGGGAGATGGAACGTTGAGACTGTGCATTGATTACAGAAGGATAAACAAGGTAACAATCAAGAACAAATATCCTCTTCCTCGGATTGATGACCTTTTTGATCAGTTGCAGGGTGCACAGATCTTTTCTAAAATAGATCTACGATCAGGTTACCATCAGGTAAAGGTAAGAGCGGAGGATATCCCCAAGACGGCATTCCGAACCAGGTACGGACACTACGAGTTCCTGGTTATGCCGTTTGGGCTAACCAACGCCCCGGCCATCTTTATGGATCTAATGAACAGAATCTTCAGAGAGTTCTTGGATCAATTTGTCATCGTGTTCATCGATGATATCTTAGTCTACTCAAAAAGTAGAGAAGAACATGCTCGTCATCTTGCCCAAGTCCTACAGGTACTCAGGGAAAAGAAGTTGTATGCAAAGTTGAGCAAGTGTGGATTTTGGCTCGAGCAAACCGCCTTCCTAGGACATGTTATATCGAAGGAAGGAGTGTCAGTGAACCCCGAAAAGGTTGAAGCGGTACTTGGTTGGGAATGGCTGACAACAGTTAAGGAAATTCGCAGTTTCCTAGGGATGGCAGGTTATTACCGCCGGTTTGTCGAAGGGTTCTCCAGTCTAGCGGCTCCTCTAACCCGACTCACAAAGAAGAATGCAAGGTTTGATTGGAATGAGAACTGCGAAAGGAGTTTTTCAGAATTGAAGAAGCGACTGACTACTGCACCCGTGCTGGCTCTACCGAGTGGATCAGGAGGGTATACAGTTTATAGTGATGCCTCCTATCTGGGTCTGGGTTGTGTCCTGATGCAGCATGGAAAGGTTATAGCATATGGGTCTAGACAGCTAAAGAATCATGAGAAGAACTATCCTACCCATGACTTGGAGCTTGCCGCAATCATACACGCCCTGAAAATCTGGCGCCATTATTTGTATGGAGAGACCTTTCAAATCTACACCGATCATAAGAGTTTGAAGCACATCTTCACTCAGAAGGATCTCAACATGCGTCAGAGAAGGTGGATGGAACTCCTCAAGGACTATGATTGTGACATCTTATACCATCCAGGTAAGGGCAACGTAGTAGCCGATGCCCTCAGCAGGAAAAGTGCAGGCACCCTGGCCCATCTGATGGTTTCAGAATGCAGGTCCATTGGGGCCACGCAGCAGGTTCGACTGCGAGATCTGAAGAGGGCCACATGTTTGAGCCATCTAGCAATCCAACCCGAGTTAATCCAAAGAATAAAGGAAGCCCAGTCAATCGACCTCGCCCTAGTAACCCGCAAGAAGGATGCAGAACAGGGAGTGAACTCAGAATTTCAGATCTCTGCCGACGGATTGATTCGTTTCAGGGACAGAGTGTGTGTCCCAGACGACAGTGAGTTAAGAAGAGACATCATGACAGAGTCCCATAGTTCAAGGTTCGCCATGCATCTAGGAAGTACGAAGATGTACCAAACTATGCGACCTCGGTTCTAGTGGAATGGGATGAAGAGAGATATAGCTGACTTTGTATCTAAATGTTTGGTATGTCAGCAGGTCAAAGCAGAACATCAACGCCCGGGCGGGTTACTTCAGCCCTTACCGATTCCGGAGTGGAAGTGGGAACATATCACCATGGACTTCGTATCGGGACTACCCAAGGCACGATCAAGACATGATGCTATATGGGTAATTGTTGACCGACTCACTAAGTCTTCCCACTTCCTGGCCATCAAAATGACTGATCCCTTGGACAAGTTGGCAAGGATGTATATCCGGGAGGTAGTCAGACTACATGGAGTTCCAGTAACAGTGGTATCCGACAGGGATCCTAGATTCACTTCTCGGTTTTGGAATAGTTTCCAGCAAGCTATGGGAACAAAGCTGTCTCTTAGTACTGCCTTCCACCCCCAAACCGATGGACAATCAGAGAGGACAATTCGTACTCTGGAGGATATGCTCCGAGCTTGTGTCCTTGACTCCGGGGGCCATTGGGACGACCACCTACCCCTGATAGAGTTTGCTTACAACAACAGCTACCAAGCAAGCATCGGCATGGCCCCATACGAGGCGCTATACGGGCGTCCGTGCAGGTCGCCGATCTGTTGGGAGGAAGTGGGCGATAGAAGATTGTTTGGCCCGGATTTGGTAGAAGAAACCACGTCCAAGATAGTTAAGATCAAGAAGAACATCCAGACAGCTCAGAGTAGGCAGAAGAGTTATGCCGATACCCGGAGAAGGGACCTGGCCTTTGAGAAAGGCGACCGGGTGTTCCTTAAAGTCACCCCATTCAAGGGAATCAGCAGGTTCGGCAGGAGGGGAAAATTAAACCCCAGATATATTGGACCCTTTGAAATCTTAGACAAGATTGGTACCACTGCCTACAGACTTGCACTGCCTCCTGAGCTCTCCCGGGTTCATAATGTGTTTCATGTATCTATGCTACGTAAGTACAATCCGGACCCTTCTCATGTCTTGGCTCACGAACCGCTTCCACTCCGAGATGACTTGTCTTATGAAGAAATACCGGTCAGTATCACGGACCGAGAAAGCAGAATACTCCGCAACCGGGAAATATCATTTGTAAAAGTCATGTGGCAGAACCACACGCCTAGGGAGGCGACTTGGGAACTGGAATCAGAATTTAGGGCCCAATATCCCCATCTGTTTGATCAAGAGTAATGAGGCAAATTTGGGGACCAAATTTCTTTATGGGGGGGAGAGTTGTAGCGCCCGGACCGAGGAAAGAAAAAAAAAAAAAAAAGCCACGTCGGCAGCCACGTCAGCAGGCCCGGTCAGCAGTCCCGGCCAACCGGGGCCTGCCACGTGGCAAGACCACGTCGCTCCTGAACGGGCCACGTTGGCGATCCGCGTGGGCGCAATCGGACGACCCAGATCAATCGCGCGATCGGACGGCCCAGATTTAATCGCACGGACGACCCAGATTTAATCAAAAACGGACGGCCCAGATTAAAACAAAATGGACGGCTGAGATCAAAGGGCAAGGGGTTATAAATAGAACCCCCACACCAGACCACAAACCCTAGCCGCCTGCCGCTCGCCGGAGAAGACGAACTAGAGGCCGACCGCCGCCACCCGCCGCCGCACCGGGGAAATTTTCGACCGCCGATCGAGGTAAGTTTCATACCCCCGACTCGTTTTTCCACGCTGATTCCTCCTATGGCCAAATCGAAGCCAAAATCCTGGCCAAACGGCCGGAATACGCGGCCGAAGACCAGCGGCGCCGCCGCGCCCCCTCTCGATTTTTGCCTCCGACGAGGCCCTTCCCGGCCTCTGTTTGATGCAATTTTTATATCACCGTGATCACCATTCTTTTCTCTACAGGTTGACCGGAGCCGAATCACCAAAACACGAATCTCGCCGGAGAGCCGCCGCACCCGAGAGCGCCGCCGCCGATAAGTTCCGTTTTTCTGTGATTTTTTGGCCCCCCGAGGGCCTTAGGGTTGTTTTCTCACAGGGACCGATGCGAGTGTGGCCGAATTCGGCCGAAAACGGCCGAAAACAGCCAACCCGAGGCGACTCGCCGCCGCCAGCAGCGGTGCCGTCGCCGGAGCACGGCGGAGCCGCCGTGCCGGAGTTGCGATTTGGGCCGAAAGAGGCCCTGGGCCTAATTTGGGTTTTTTTTGGAACACGTGCAGGTACCGTTAGTGTGTTTCAGTTCCCCGGGAAAAATTCAGGGAAAATTAGGGACGGCCTGTAGACGCACTGTGAATCGTATTCGGATCCCGAAAACAAGTAAGGACCCCTCACCCTATTTCCTATCACGGTATTAAAGTTCAAAATGATAAAACGGTATTTCTTAAATTAACGCATGTGTGAAATTGCTTAAGGTTGCTAATGGAGCCCGAGTCTAGTGTGATTGATGATTTACTGTTATTTGGCCTGTTTTACAGCTTTAAATGCATTATGAGGTTTGATGTGTTCATTGTATAGTTTCGAGTGCATGTATTACTGTTTTATTAATTATGGGTTGAAAGACTGAAGAACTGATACTGTGTGTTGTCTGTTTGGCATGAATTACGATTTGCTTTTTTTTAAATGTGAATTGATGATGCTTATTGAGGAAAAAGAAAATGAAAGATTGTGTAGACTGATAATTGTATGATGGGGTTAACCTGACTAGATATCCTGGGAGATGGTGGACGGACCGGGTCCGTAGGGAACCCTACCGGGATTGTGGTCTCACATGCCGGACAGGGTATGGAGATCTTATGGTTTTGGCGCCCATACCGGACGGGGTAAGGGGACGGCCCGTTTCACCCTCATACCGGACGGGGTATTGAGGTTTATGGTTTTGGCGCCCATACCGGACGGGGTATGGGGACGGCCCGTTTCACCCTCATACCGGACGGGGTATTGAGGTTTATGGTTTTGGCGCCCATACCGGACGGGGTATGGGGACGGCCCTGGAAACTGATTATGAATGTTAAAGGTTAACGGGTAGCGGGACCCCTATGGACCCCCATGGATACTAGTAGGCTGGTAAATGAGAAAAGGATATGTTGTATAATGATTGAATTACAAAATGCGTGATAAGTGCTATGTTTTACAGCTTATATTATTCTATGATTGTGATAATGTTATTGTTTTCTTATATTGTTTCATGAATTCCACCGAGATAAGTGGATGGTAAAGGTTTTATCATAAATAAAAAGAGGATTTGTTATAAATCATGCTCCATTGGTCTTTTGTGTTTTTCTACCCACCTTTACCTCCGTGACGGTGAGATATCGTGATGTTCTTACTGGGCTAGTGTAGCTCACTCCTTATTTAACCATTTCAGATCAGGAAGACATGGTTCCCGAACCCGTTCTGCAGGAGGACGACGAAGGGGATGCCTAGAGACTCTATAGTCATACTCATAGTTTTATTTTCGAGTTTCTCTCTTAGTTAGTTTAATCTTTTATATTTTAAGTACGTTTTTAGTTTTCGTGTAAGGGATGTTAACTGAAATTTTGATCTCGCTTCCGCATTTAATCTTTATAATATAATTTCCATTTTGGATTACCGGGGCTGCTACATAATATATTATTCACTCAATACAGTATATTTATTTGCTATATTTTGAATTAGTTATAACTATAAAAAAAATTTATGGTTAAGTTATTTTTTATTGAATTCAATATATTTTAAAAAATAAAAATAAAAAATTAAAGTTACATACCATTATAAAATAATGCAGGTATAATGTGATTGAAAGACCAATTAAAAAAATCTTTAATTTTTTGATTCTTTTTTTTTTTTCTTAACTATTATGTACAAAAATTTTGTAATTTTAGTTGATGAAAAACATTTTTAAATGAGAATTTGTAATTTTTTTATAGATGATAAGAGATGTCAAAATACATTTAAAATAATTAAATATGTTGATAACTGTTTTTATTATTGTAATTTAATATTTATAAAATATAATAATTTTATAAATTATTTTAAGATTATTCACTTTATTAATATATATATATTTATAATTATTATTTATTATTTTAAATATTTTTTAAATTACTTTCAATCATTATAAATAAAATAAAATACGAAATTAGTAGTGATTCGCTTAATTGTTGAAATTAATAATTATTTATATAAAATGAGGGAAAAGCATGGATACGGTACTCCATCTATTTGCTTTACCGTCCAAACTTTCGAATTTCCTCTCGGCCAAACGCAACCATCGCTAACGATCACCAATCTGCAGTTGCCAGTCTCTATCGCTCGCCAGCACAATTACCAGTTCTCTTCATTCTACCTCTCGCCTTTGCACCAGTTCTTCATCCCATCAGCTGCACCATTTCTTCGCTACTCACCACCTCTTTGTCAATCACTGTAAGTGTCTCTTCGTTACAGCTTGAAGTATGATTTTAGATCGTGGAAGCTTTGTTTTAAATATCAGTTTTTGAACTAACGTTTCACACGATCAGGGAAATTTTTAGTTTCTTCATTTTTCTTTTTTATTTTAGAACAAAAAATATTAAAACAACTGTATTTAGTCCTTAATTTCTAGTTTCTCTTTTTGGAACTTAGGTCTTAATTTTTTTCGTTTTATTTTGTCTGAAGGGCTTCTTTGTAAACATGTTTTCTCTTAGTTTCCTGAACCCTCTCCTAATACAGGTTACATTGGCTAGTTTATAGTTTCTAATCTCTGAGTTTATATTGGACTTATATTGTAAATTGAAATTTCTAAATCCGAAGTCTTTATTAGCTGCTTACCTAAATTTTCAGTTACTTAGTCATTAGGCTCTTTTTCTTTTATGCTGTTTAGTTGCTGACAAGGGATAAGAAATTAATAATTACTGTATTTCACATAATAAATTTTGTGCTGCCATTTCATGTATATACATGTATGAGCTTTATTTTAATTAAGGTAAATTATACAGAGAACCCTGTTAGTTGGTTAGCGTAGCAAGCTAGGAGTGAGTTTATTGAGACGATATCACACAATTATCTATTTTAACACCCTAAAATCGTACATTAAAAATCAAGTCCAAATTTTTAGATCTACTTAATGAATAACCAACTTTAGGAATTCATTTCTCCCCTAGCAGGCTAAATTGAGAAGTGACTTTTCACATATTCAAAAACTAGACATGTAGGACTACAATTTAAAAGAAAGAATTAAGGAAAAAACTTACTCGAATCCCAGAGCCTAAAGCTGCTGCTGCAATTCGCAATTTTTTAAGCAACCCTATATATATATATATATATATGAAACTTATGATATTCAAATTATAGCTATATAGGTTAGGTGGTCAGAAGTTGGCGGGAGAAAATCGAAACATGGCTGGAAGAGTAATGCCAGAAGCAAATCTTTTCTTCATTTTTTTCTGCTTTAGTTATTATATACAACTGCTATGTTAATGAGTTTTAAATTAGTTTTGAGAGACTTGTATCGTTGTTGGAGACCTATTTCCTTCTTCCTCTCCTCTTCTTTCTCTTCTCTTTATTAGGATTCTCAAATTTTATTCTGAATAATAAAACTGTTAAATGCCTATATCTAATGGAAGTCCTAATTTTTATATTTATTATATAGTAACCACCTAGTTTACAATTGGTACCAAAAAACATTTTAATATTATTTCTACATAATTTTTTATGAGAACTGGGTATTACAATAGATATGGTATGAATGGGTTAGGATGTTCACGACCCTAAGGTAATTCAGTAGGTGGTACGAGTAGGAATGGTGCAGGGATGACTTTGTTGGTGGGGAAGTCAAGTGAAAACAAGTTTCTATCTTTATCTTCAAAGAATGATGATGACTCACTCTGGTGACAAGAAAAGAGTGAGTATGTTTCTTTTGGCAAGTGGATGGTAGCATTTGTACTTTTTTTTTTGGTTGGTGAATAACTGACAAAATATACACTTAATTGCTCTTTGATCTAACTTTCTTCTATTCTGGCTATTAACATGGACAAACGCATACATCCAAGAACTCTTAGGATGAGGTTATTTGCTGGTTTAGATCGTAATAAAGCTGAGAAAGTGTCTCCATTGATGTTTTAAATTTCAGAGCCTGCAAAAGTAGGCAATTGATTATTAAGTCGCTCTAAGCACAGCTTCCTCTCAATGGTTTTGGGAAATTTTTGGTCAAAAAGAGAGGCTTTAGTCGTGTTTAGCAGTTCATGGATAATTCTTTCTTTTTGAAGAAAGGGAGAGAGAGTTTGATTGAAATAAGCTTGTGCATTGTCATATCAAAATCTTTTGATTTTAGCACCAGACTTATTGATGTTTCATTCGAGGTTGGTGCTTTTAGTAGTTAAAGTTCACATCCTTTATTTGAATGACATGCTTCACTAACTTCACAGGCTTTGCTTGCTGGCTTGGCTAATGCTGGTGAAAGTGTTTATTCAGCTAGACAGAACTTGGCTGCTACCTTTGATAGTGCATTTATAAATGCTGGTTTTGGTCAGGTAAGTTGCTGGAAAAATTATATGTATGCAAAATGTGTTGTTGGTTTCACCCTTCTAGATTCTTTTGTTTCTATATTTTGATTTTGGACAGTTAAAGGCAGTCCATCTGAAGTGGGGGTTTTTTGGGAAATTGCCTCTTCAAAAAGAAAGAACATGGCAAAGCCAGTGCTGGGGCAAGTCTAGTATGCATCATCTTTGCTACATATCTTATTCTTTGCAAAGTTAGTCAGAAGTTGCAATCGTAAAATCATGGTGGTTAGTTATTGTTAAAGATAAGAGGAAGAGGTTAGAGAGGCTGATAAGAAAACTCAAGATTTTTTATTGTGGTTCTTTTAAAAAAAACTTCAAATACATGCCTATTTATAGACACTATTATAACTATTAGAATTGATTATAACCACTAACAAACATAATAAATCTAATTTATGATTCACAACTTCTATTAAACCAAAAGATATATAAAGACTCAAATTTATGAAGTTCAACCACTAACAAACTAATTAATTATATTCTAATTTGCAAATTAATTTTTAACACTTCCCCTTAATTTACAAATCTCCTTTTTAATCCAAGATTAATGCGTAACTTTTGAAAGACTTCAAACTTGAGCGGTTTGGCGAAAATATCCGCCACTTGATTTTCAGTCTTTACGTGCTTGAGTTCCACTTCTTTTTTAGCAATGCAATCTCTAATAAAATGATATGTTGTGTTTATGTGTTTGCTTCATTCATGGAATACCGGGTTCTTGACTAGTGCTTGTGCAGACTTATTGTCAATAAGAATTTTATTAGCTTCGTCCTATGTTAAATAAAATTCTTTCAATAATCTCCTAAGCCATATGGCATGATAAGCACAAGAGATTGTTGCCACATATTCAGACTCACAAGTTGATAGTGTAACAATAGCTTGCTTCTTAAACTCCATGAAATTGCATAATCACCTATAAAGAATACCAAACCAGTTGTACTTTTTTTATTATCAATATCTCAGCGAAATCACTATCACAAAATCCCATAAGGTTGAAATCATAGAAGATGAATAAAATAACCCAAAATCAATAGTACCTTTAAGGTAACGTAGAATTCTTTAACAACATTCATGTGAGAGGTGGTAGGAGCTTGCATAAAACGACTTATTAGCAAAAAGAATATCAGGTCTTGTAAATGTCAAGTATCTCAAACTAGACTTTTAAAGAGAGTGGGATCTACTTTTTTTCCATTATCAAATTTTGATAACTTGACTCCACATTCTATAGGCGTATTCACAGGATTGCAATTAAACATTTTGAATTTCTCTAAGACTTTTCTTCCATAGCCTTCTTGAGAAATAAAAATAGCATCTTTCATTTGCTTCACCTCAAGGCCCAAATAATAAGACATGAGCCCAATATCAGTCATTTCAAATTCAAGTAACATGTTTTTCTTGAATTTTTCAAATAAACTTGGATTATTGTTCGTGAAGATAAGATCATCCACATATAGACACAAATAGAATATCACCATTATAATGATACTTCACATAAAGAATATATTCATGAAGGCAACAAACAAATCCATTATCTTCAAAATACTTGTTTATACGGCTATTCCATGCTCTTAGCGCTTGCTTTAGCCCATACAAAGTTTTTTTCAATTTCAACACTTTATCTTCATGCCCTTCAACCACGAAACCTAATTGTTGTTCTACATAAATCTCTTCATTAAAATAGCTATTGAGAAATGCCGATTTTACATCAAGTTGAAAAATTTTCCACTTTATTTGAGTTTAAATAGCTAAGAGCAAACGAATAGTCTCCATGTGAGCAATTGGTGCAAAAATCTCATCATAATCAATCTCATAGTTTTGCTTATATCCTTTAGTTACAAGTCTTGCCTTATACCTTTTCACATTTTCTTGAGAATTATTTTTAGCTTTATAGACCCATTTGACACCAATAGCTTTATGTCCCTTACGAAAAGTGGATAGTTCCCATGTGTTGTTATTTTCTATGGGTTTGATCTCTTCCTCCATGGCTTGTCTCCATCTTGCATCTTTGATGGTTTCATCAAAATTCATTAGTTCACTATCGAGCAAAAGACAAAACAAATCATTTATTTCAAAATTAGTGATCTTCTCAGTTTTATTATAAAAATCTTGAATGCTTTTCAACTTTCGTGGCATTTCACTTGAATTTTCTTGAGAAATGGGTGATGCAACATGAGTTGGAGAATGAGGTGGAGTTGCCTCTTGCAAAGGTACCATGATCTCTTGGTTCTTCTCTTCAAAATATGGAAAGAAATCATAAGCATTTTCTTCTTTTTTCTCTCAATTCTAAGTTGTTTTTTCATTAAATTCAACATCTCTACTTACCATCATCTTGTCATTGCCTGGATTATACAATTTATAGCCTTTTGAGTTAGCATCATACCCAATGAAAATATATTTGACACTTCGATCATCGAGTTTAGATCTCTCTTGTTGTAGAACATGAACATATGGAATATTTCAAAAAACTCGCAAATGGTTGACATTAGGTTTTATTCCGCTCCATGCTTCTTGGGGAGTCATGTCTTTCAAACTTAATATTAGAGATCTATTAGATTAATACACTGTACAAGAAATTGCTTCGGCCCAAAATATCTTGGGCATGTTTTTTACTTTCAACATGTTTCTAGCCATATTAAGAATAGTTTCTATTCTTTCTTTCCAAAATTCCATTTTGTTATGGTGATCTTGGAACCGGTAAAGGGCAACGAATTCCATTAGATTCATAGAAATAATAGAATTCTTTAGAAGTAAATTCACCTCCTCTATCTGTTCTAAAAAATTTTATTTTACAACCACAATATTTTTCTAAAAGAGTTTTGAAATTTTTAAAAGCAACAAAAGCATTTGATTTTTGTTTTAAAAAACATACTCAAGTCTTCCTACTAAAATCATTAATAAATAGTAGAAAATATTTGTTTTTATCAAATGAGAGTGGATTGATTGGCCCACACACATCGGCATGCACAAGTTGAAGTAGCTTGGTTGCTCTTGTAATAGCTTCTTTTGGGAAACTCCTTCTTGAATGCTTTCCAAGTAGACATACTTTACATAATTAATTAAGATGGTTGATTAATGGCATCCATTTCACCATTTTTTCTTCTCCCATCATCTTTAGTGTGCCAAAGTTCAAATGACAAAATCTCATATGCAAACACCATGTTTCATCTTCCATACTAGCCTTCAAGCATCTTGCTTCAATAGTTTTGAGATTCAAAATAAACATTCTATTCTTTGACATATGCACCTGAAGAATCAAATTAACACTTTGATTCTAAGCCAAAGTCAATAATCTTTCATGTGAATTTCATATGCATTTTCAAGAAGTTGGCCCAAACTCAAAATATTATTTCTTAATTTTAGCACATAATAAACATTAGTAATAAGTACATATCCACCGTTTTTTGAAGAGATTAGAATTGTACATTTTTCTTGAATTTGAACTTTTGAAGAGTCTCTAAAAGAAACATTACGATTAATCTTTTCATCAAACTCCACAAATTTTTCTTTATTGCCGCACATGTGATTGCTTGCTCCATTATCTAAGTACCATGAATTATGTGTATCATTATTTCTCTTTTTACATGCTAGCAACAAAGTTGTTTCTTCCTCATCTTGTTTATCATTGACAAAGTTGGCTTGTTCCTCCTTCTCGTTTAAAGTGTTACGACATTCCCAAACATATTGTCCATATTTATGACAATTGTAATATTTAATATTTGATTTGTTAGAATTTCTATAGTTACCTATTTTTCTTTCTCTTCCTCCTCCACGGCCTCTATTTGATGGTTGATTTTTGTCTTCATTATCAGTATCATCTTGAGTTTTATTTCTTTTAAATGCTTGACCACGACCACGACCACGAGCTCTATCTCTTTTTCGTCCTCTTTGCTTTCCACCATCATTTAAAGATGTCTTTGATTTGAGAACTTGTTCTAAAGTTTCTTCTTATCTTCTCTTTATTTTTTCTTCATGAGCTTGTAGAGATCTCTCTAATTGTTCAAATGTCAAAATGTGTAGATCCTTTGATTATTCAATGACACAAACCACATAGTTGAATTTTGGTGGCAACAATCGAAGAATTTTCTCCACCACACGAACATCTTCCATCATCTCACCAAATCTCCTCATTTGGCTTACTATAGACTTTACCCTTGAGCAAAAATCTGAAATGGATTCAACATCCTTCATTTACAAAGTTTCAAACTCGCTTCGTAAAGTTTGAAGTCGTATCTTCCTCACCTTGTCAACTCCTTGGAGGGAATTCTTCAAAATCTCCCAAGCTTGCTTTGTGTTGGTAGCATCAGCCACCTTTAGAAACATAAATTCATCCAAATCTTGATGGATGAGTGCAAGAGCTTGTTGATGATTCTTCTTTGTTCTTGCAAAAGCATCCTTCTCATTTTGAGTTAAGAATCTTTCATCTTCGGGTGGAGTAAATCCTCTTTCTACAATATCTTACACATCTTGTGAGCCAAGTATGACTTTTATACGAAGACACCAACTCTCATAGTTTTCTTTTGTAAGACGAGGAAATTGGAAAGAAAATAGATTATTGCTAGCCATTTTTAGAATTTTAACAAAAAAACCAAACTCTGATACCACTTTATTAGAGATAGGAGGAAAAGATTAGAGAGACTAATGAGAAAACTCAAAATTTTCTATTGTGATTCTTTAAAAAAAAAATTAAAGTACATGCTTATTTATAGGTACTATTACAACTATTAGAATTAATTATAATCACTAAGAAATGTAATAAATCTAATTTATGACTCACAACTTCTATCAAACCAAAAAATATATAGAAACTCTATTTAATGAAGTTCAACCACTAACAAACTAATTAATTATATTCTAATTTGTAAATTAATTTTTAACAGTTATTTCATCTGTTATGGTGTTGATCTCTAAAATTATTTGTTTGTGTGCCACAAGCAGAAGTTGCTTGGATTTAATAGGGGCTAGGACCAGCAATGCCCAAATATCTGTGATGCTTTGCAATCTTTTGGATTTTTACTACAAGGATATCAGTCTAATGTGCTTTTGGAACTTGTCTCTTCTGGTATTTTCACCTGCTGCTATTGTCCTTTTTGGAGATTGATGAATTTCGTTTACTGCTTTTGCAGGTGAGAATTGCTCAAGGTCTTGTTCATTTGTTGAAGGGCCTCTTAATTCTTAATCCTTAACATTTCGTTCACTTCTTGCTATCACAGTGGGTAAACTACCAATTATCTTGAGGGTCATCATTTTTTCTTATTAGGGACTTTATATTATTCCTGTTTTGCCCTTGAGTTCTTATTTTCTCTTTGCTATTTGGTTCTTACTTTTTTGGAGGATGTCTTGTTCCGGGCTTGTAATTTATTCTTCTTATTATCTTAATAACACTTATTTTCCATCAAAAAGAAAAAATCTGTTGTAATTGATTGCTAGTGGTTTCTATAAAATTCTGTTCACATTCTTTTTCCATAGGACTTTTCTTGCTGGTCTAGTAATCATACTGATCATATGTCTTGGCACAAAAGCTATCACATTGGGGAAAGTTCATTTCATTCTCTACTTCTTCGTTTTGTCAATGCATTCATTTTGTCTCCTCCCTTGGTATATAGGCCTTGTTAATTACCTATCTGTCATGATTTGTTTTTTCATAATTTCCCCAATTTTTTGTTCGCAGCCAAGAATGTTAATGACAATCAGTGAGAACCTTAAGCCTCTATCAGTGCCTGTTCAGGT
Source organism: Carica papaya (assembly GCF_000150535.2). The sequence goes on from NW_019014687.1 coordinate 3,113,174, forward strand.
TGGGCACTGCTGATGTGGTTGGCCTGGCTGGTCGACCTAAAACAATTACTGGCTTCGAGATCCATCCGACCCAGTTCTGTTGGCAGCTGTTGGGAGTGAAGAAGTTGTTTCGGAGAAGTTCAATTCTTTTATCCCATGATGTGAGCCTTGTTTCTAGGATGATTGCATGATTCTTGTTCTCCCTTTGGGTAATAGTTAGAGGTAATACCATCAACTCAAAATAGTGAAAGATGCTTATATCAGTAAGTATTTTGATTAAAATAGTATGTACTACTAGTATTTGATTTTGGTATGTTATTTTAGACTCATCACTATTTTATAATTCATCACAATCTTTTATAGTGGAGATTGAAGTATATTATAAGAAGAAAGGAAAGATTCAAAGGTCACATGATCAATATGAGCAGACAACACGGATGAGCTTAGTTCAGAATAGCTAAATTTATGTAAACAAGCAGTAGAACTTACAAGAAAGTAGAAAGCTCAAAAGGACCAATAAGCAGAACATGCCATTTATGACCTTACTCCAGCTGAAGCTGAAAGTGTTGTTGCATGTAGTCAACTCTGCTGAACTAGATTGATGAACAGCCAGAATGTCGAACTAACCAATGAAGGAAAAATCAACCATCAGAATGATGAAAAAAAACTGTAGGCTTTGCAAGTAAAGGACCATGAGACCGAGCAGAACAAATCAAACCTGCATATTTTATGAGCATCAATCTACTCATAAATTCCTGTATAATCAAAATACCAAGAAATTTTATCAAATATATATTAATTAAACACCTGAAATGTTCAAGAACTTGTTGAAGTACCTTGAGTACCCAAAAGATACTTCAAAAGCACTTAAAACATCAAGAAATGACATTGTACGAATCGAATGCCAAAAACGTCCAAAAGTACCTCCAGAAATGTTACATGAAATGCTCAAAAACATGCTTGGTGCTATAAATGTCGCAAATTATCCAGAAATGTTAGAAAGTAGATAGGAATGATAAAAGATGTATTGAAATTTTGAGAACCTCCAAAAACACATCCAAGTGCGAAAAATGCTTCCAACATGCTTAGGTACCCACAATACTCAGTGGAAGGTTTTGAGCATTTTGATTACATGAATGCATTACATAACATTACGAGTATTTAGTAATACTTTTGAAAATTCTAGGTACTCGAGTATGTTACGAAACATTTTGATAAATTGATCACGTTTCTGAACGTTTAAGATATTAAAATATTTTATGGATAATCGAGAGATCTCTAACATTTTAGATATTTATAAACATTTTAGAGTATGAATGTTCAGAAAATGTTTGTGCATTGTGGACAGCAGACATTTCTGAAGATTTTAAATAACTAATTGTGTTTCTATGATTTACGGATGTTTGGATGCATTTCTAGAATCCTTTAGGTGTAGGACGAAACACACACACACATATATATACTGTTTTCTAATGAATTTTCAGAAATTTTTAAAATAATTTTCAATTTTAAAACTAAAAATGAATTTTATTACATGATTTTCATCAATTTTGAAAAACTAAAAGTATATTATTTCTCATTTATTTTCTATGAAACGAAATCTTACTTTTGCATGCAGCTTCACCTTTTAATTATCCCCATCATCAGTTTGTATATTACTGGTAAGCTAGCAAATATACCTCCACTCAGCTGAAAAGAAGAATGATGCTTCCTTGCTTTTATTCATTTATTTATTATTTTTCCAAGAAACGATACACACACATATATATATATATATTATATATATATATAGAAGCACAAGCGTAGACTTGGGTCCTGGTAGGTCTTTTTAATGGTAGACAAAAAATGTGAGCCCTAGAAGAAGATGACCACAGTAATAAGCAAAAAGAAGAGAAAATTAACTTTATTTAAAGTCAAATGTAAAGTTACTTGCACTTGGAGGATTAACCTGTATATAAAGTCAAATTTTGCAATTGGACATATATGCACAAACACACACACACACACATATATATATATATATGGATAAACAGTATACATACATATGTATTATCATTGACATGAGGAGCATGTAAGGACAAAATAAAAGGAAAGAATAATATGAGTGACATGTTGACCAGCGAAAGAATCCAATGCCTCCTATCATCATGTTGCCTCATGAAATTTTTGCACATATATACTTAATCATGGAAATTGAAAACTTATAGCTGTGCATGTTTAGTAATTTCATTCATTAATATGTCGACATATATGTATATATATATATATATATATGTATATGTGCGTGTTCGAGTGTGTCCAAATCCAAATTAATTTATTAGGATTGTAGTTCACGGATATCCGGAATATATAGGCCAAATGAATCAGAATTTTTTGAATTAATTTGATGAATAAAATTAATTCCCAATAATGTCGAAAAGATTTTACAATATTTACTTCTTATTTATAAGAAAGTGCTTGAGAGTACTTTTTAATCACATTATTAGTGTTAATCTGCAGAAATTTATTTGTCAACAACTACGTACATAGGATTATATTGATTAATTAAAGTCTCTAAATCAATAGCTAAGCAAATTTTTTCAATATCTTACGTCAATTTAAGTTGAATTTTTGTTCTTATTTATAATAAGAAATCACTCACTCATTTCTCCCTATGAAACTTCGATCATGCTACAGCCAATTATTGTTGTTATTCTTATTCTTATTCTTATTATTATTATATGTAATAGAAAAATGTTGAAAATATAATGTTATTATTATTATTATCTCACTGTTGTTTCATAATTTCTTGGGTATGGTTTATTATGTAGTTTTGTATTAGTTATTTACATTAATAAAATTATATATATGTATATACTTTAAAAAGTAAAAATTTCTATGCAAATTGATGTGACAATAGATGTAAATGAAAAAATTAATTAAGGATTTGTCTTCCTTGAAGTGTTTACATCGCACTCTACCCATAATAATTTGTATGTAATTTTTCATGTCTTTGTAGTGGAAAAATAAGTACAGTTTTCCATATGTTATTGATTTAATTATAATTAGTTAAATGATATTATTTTTTCATTATAAAGTTGACTGATTTAATTTTAATATATCGTCTCTCAATTTGTTTTAAAAAAGAAATTACTAGTCAAATAATTTATATTTATCTGAAAAATAAAGGGTAAGAAATAAAAAATAAAAAATAAAAATAAAAATAACAATCAATTTAAAAATTTAAAGAAAAATCTAAAACCAAGAGTACTAATTGTAGTTAATTGCAGTAACTAATAAATCTAAAGATATATTTGTCACGTTAACTTAATTAATAAAAAGGTATATATAGTGTTAATGGACATCTATTAAGATGTATTTGTGTGTATATATATATATATATATGAATATATTTCAAGAAAGCCGTCTACCTTTTTTTTTTTTATAGGAAGCAGGCCATCTAATCAACTTCTCTTCTTGAACCCAAAATTTGAAACATAATTAAACCCAATTTTTTTTTTTAAAAAAAAACAATATGATGGAAGTAATGATGCATGCAGAAACCTGTTTTTACTAGAAGGAAATACTTTTGGATTGTGAAAATAAACTAACTGCTTCTGTAAATTACAATTAATTCCCCAATTAATATTTTCCCTTTATAGGAGAGATGAGGGTAATGAAAGGTAAAACACAGCCAAGTTTCTGGTTTCTCTTTCCCATATGTCTTTGAGTGTGATTTGGCTTTTTTGATGTGTATTATATATATATATATATATATATATATGAAAAAGAGAGCAGTGCTTAATAGTGCTTTTTAGTGTTTATGGGGTTTGATGATATGATTATTTCTCCATGTGAGATGAGAACCAAAGCAAACCCTATTTCCCTTGTGTGACATAAACACTGCACGCAAATCTTTGGGTCTTTTTATTTTCTCTCTCGATCTATTCAACCCCAATAAAAGAAATTAAACAAATTACATCAAGAATCTCTCTGCAGCCATCATCATGTCCTCTTCCCTCTTCCTCCTCTCACCATCATTACTCTCTCACTTTCATCATCATCATCATCATCATCGCCATCATCACTGCTTCTCCTTTTGCCCTATACCAACCGCACATTCACCTTCCATTTCACTTCATACACCAACAGATCATCAAGAACTAGAACAAAGAAGAAGAAGAAGAAACAGAAGCAGCTGGTTGCAGGAATATTATTCTGACTATCATCACATCAACATGGCTTCACTCAAGAAGAAGAAACCCTAGCTAGCCGGCTACCTAGCTAGCTAGGTATTTATACATGATATTTCGTCAGTGGAAAAGGTCCTTTCATCTTCTTCCTGAGGATTTCATGGCAGTTTCTTCTCTTCTCAGCTCCGTCTATGGGGAATCGAAGCATCATGGTCCGATTGTTTGCTACATCATATATATTCAAAAGTAAATCTTTCTGAAGTTCGAGACCTTTTACTACTATGTATGTTATCTCTTATATATATGTGTCTCTTTCTTTGATTTTGCATCTTTATTTGGGCTTGATTTTGATGAGTGAAAGATGATATGACCGTCAGCTGATTACAAATATATATATATATATATATATGTATATATGTACTTATGGTATAAAGAGATTATTATGAGCTCTTCGTCTCTCTCTCTCTTCAAAATGCATAACACTGCACAGAGATTATATATATATATGTAGATATATGTTTATTTGGTCGGTTAATAATTATAAGATGGTGTTGGTTGATTGATTGTAAATGTATTATTAGTGTGGTCATGTATATAGCTAGATCTGGTTCTTTGTATATTGTGTGAATGGTAATCAATTATTGTTGTTCTTGAAGATTGATGGTTAGTAATTTGAATATGATCATGTCCTCGTACTTATCTTCGTTGTTCATATTTAAAGGGCTTCAATATATGATAGCACCAGATCCATATCATAGTTTCTCATATATATATACATACATCTCTTGAATGTTTGTTTGATATTGTTCTTTCAAGTTATGACATATATAACTCTTCATCATGATCTCTTTGACACACATATACATACATATATATATAATAGATATATAAGGAATATCTAGCTATAGTT
>NW_019014687.1:3118883-3148530 GCF_000150535.2 Carica papaya
TACTTTTACCCCATTTAAGAAAATCTTAATTTATAAAGTACTTTAAGAAAATTCTAATTTTTATTAGCTTCTTTATGTTTTACTTAGAATATTTTTATTTTTATTAATTATTTATTTACTTAATTTCTAAAAAATGATAAATTATATTGTACTTAATTTATTATTATTACAAAAAATAATATTCTATTAATAAAAAAAAGAGCAATTTTCTATTTAATTCCAGTCTCTAATTTTAGTTTAAATTTATTAGGAGTAAAGACAGGTTTGTGAAGCAACTAATAAAAATAAATAATTTGATTTGGGGAAATGAACTAGATAAAAGTAAATTTTATTATTAAGATTAAAAAATAATTTGATCCTGCTTGTATGAATTTTAAAATGATATGTTTCAAATTGATCCTAATTTCTAGAAAGAAAAAATTGTACCATCATTAGTGTGTGCGCATTTTTATTTTTATTTTTATTCCATTTAAAATTCTAAAAGAAACTGAAGAGAAACCAACCAAACTTTCTTTATAAACCAAAATACACAGACCCAATTAGTTCCAATCGAAATTACCACTTATAATTAACATGTATATCACATATAATTAAAATATATTAAGGTAGAAAAATTAAATTAGTGTAGAGTAGAATTAATATAAATAAGTGCGATACATAATTAAATATACACAATACGAAGGTTCTAAAAATACTAATATATTTTAATTTTTTGATCTGTTAATTCAGAACTGAAATTGGACACAGCAAATAAACTGAACCGGTTCCTATGTATTTAATTTTTTCAATTTAAAATTGAAATTTACTCACTCCTAGCCATTACAATACAGAAGGAAACTATATTTTCTAATGGTAATTTAGATTGAGCTTGATACTGACGATTGCAACCGTTCACTTTTGATTGGATATGACAAACGAATAGGCCCAGGCCCAGGACCGGGCCCAGGCCCAAATAAGCCCATCCATCTTTTTCGAAAAATAGAAAGTGTTTTTAAATAATTAATTAATCAAACGTCTCGCAAATCGCACTGAAACTGATCGTGAGATATCAGGGAGAAACGTGGGTCCGTCGTCCCTTCTGCACCCTTTCAGCCCTCTCTGCTAATAATTCATTCTCTCCCTCCCGATTTTTTGCCCCAACATTTTATTTTTGAACACCATTCTGCAACAAAACCTTGATTTCATACTTTTATCTTTCTTTCTCGCGGCAATTATCGTCTTCTGCGGACGAGTTTAGGGTTCAAACCGGATGCTTCCCGCGTATTTATGGTTGACTGCGTGATTTTAGAGTACCCATTACCCGACTTCAGACTTGCATAGCGGGGTTTTACGAGGTTCTCAATATGGCAGAAGCTTCACGGGGTCGAGTTACAATTACTCTTGGGCGTAGCGGCCAGGTACTTTTCTATCTCTTGAACTTTTTAGGGTTTGTTGTTCGTGCCTTTCTTTATACTTCCTATGATGGGTCTACAGTATGCATTTGTGTTCCCTTTTTGCTTTAAATGTTCGAGCCAGCGTTGTGCCTGTTTGATTCTCTGAAATTCGCAGAGACATGAAATAGGAATTTTCTTTTTTTTAAAAAAAAGAAAAAAAGAGAAGAAGCTCAATCGACTGAGCTCGAAGCTACTAATCAACTGTTCTTGGCATTTTCTTTGACTCGTATTAGTTGTTGGCTACTTAGGGAAAAAGTTAAAACAAAATATAGGAATTAAATGTTGCTGTTCCTTGCTATATTATCGAAAGTTCATTCCTGCAACAAGTTCGTCATTTTACCTCATTAGCAATACTTGTTCGTACTGCAGAACTATAAAGGTTTTGAATTTGCAGGTGGTAAAGAAGGCTGGAAGTGAATTACATGGTGATTTTTCAGATTCTATTCTAGGGGCTGGAAGTAAACGGTCTTTAAGAGAGAGATTAGGAAGTAATTTTGATAGTTCCTTGCAACAAGGAAGGGAAACGAACAACAAAAGGTATTTCTGTTTTATTTTTATATGTTCCTGTACATTTGATTTGGTAATAGCTTCTTGTTTATCTTGGGCGTATTTTATCCACTTATATTTTTTACTCAGTTCGACAGTCTTGAGGTTTCTGGGAGATTTAGTGTGCATTTGTCATTTGGTCTTCCACTAATAAATTTACATAGATGCTGTTCAAATTTTTCAGGTCTAGAGCAGACTCGGGTTTGAGTGGTGCTGGTGTGGATGGTAATAAGTATAGTCTCCAACATTACAATCATTTATTTTCTGAATATGTCCCTGATTTCCTGATTACTGACCCTGGTGCCTTTGGTTACTTAAGATTTTCGAATCAGTAAAGATGATCTCCGGTTCAAACTCATGCAAAAAAACATAAGACGAGCTCAAAGCAACAATGATCAGAAAGGTATGGACCTCCGAGAAAAGCTCTCAAGGATGGGCCAGGCTCCTGCTAGGTTTGTTGATACACGGAAGCAATTGCCAATGTCAAAAGACACTGGTATCCTGGGGCGAATCCCTCCCACAAGAAGGGCGGATNNNNAAATTATGATCAATTGTTAGAAGTCCAAGTTAACCACTGTATTATGTCACTAACCAGTAAACTGGTCTAAACAATCATGCCATTTGTTCAACATCTGAAACTATGTCTTATAAAGATAATCAGAGAAAATTCCTACTATTCCTTTGGACACAAAAAAAAAATGCAGCTGACTATAAGAATTAAAGGCACAATGGACTATTCAGGAAATTATACCACAAGTAATTCTAGGTAAATTTTTTGGAAACCTGATTTGTCAGTTCATCTTAACTGAAAGGATTCTGATTGTGGTGTAGAGGCCACTGTTTTTTATTCATGTGGTCACACTGCATCTGGAATTGAAACTTTGTCAGATTTCTTGTACTTCTTCCCTTGCTTTGATTTCCTTCACGTATTAGCTATGTGATGATTGAATTCAAGTTATGGTTTATGACTGAGTGGATTTCTGTATGAAATTCAGTATATTTGATGTTTAGTATGCTATAGTTCGTCTGCATTTACTTACTTTCTGTCTACCTGTTATCTAGGGTGAAGAACAACAAACAGTTGATGGCCTGTTACATTCACTGGGATTGGGGAAATATGCTATTCTTTTTAAGGCCGAGGAAGTACGAATCTATTTGTCCTTTCTTTCATACCTTTGAATGATGAAACAAAACCGGTCTTGGAAATCTTTTTCTTTTGACTGTTCTGAATCACATGATTTTTCATGGAGAATGAAATTATTTTCTGGATCATTACATGTTTACTTGCTGTCAGATAGGAAGCAGCATGAAGTGTAAATTGTTTCGTGTTCTATTTCAATTACACATCTCTGCCTTATGGTGAATGAGTTTGATGGATTGTCATGGGCTTCTCATCTTGGTTTGAATCCCTTACTCCCCCCATCCCCTTTTCAAATTGATTTTTTTTGAAGTTATGAGCACATAACTAAATGGACTTAGTTGATGTTCAAGGTATAATAGCTTAGTGGACTTATTTATTTTCATAAGGAATATGGGAAAATAGTAGTCTGCAATCATCTTCTATTTTCCCTCTTCTTTTAATTAATTTTTTCTGGAGTTATGATTAGATGTCCCAGTGACATCAGAATATGAAGTGTTTATGTATCATGGAGTTATGATTTGGGCACATGCATAAGGAAGCAACAGCTGTATAATGATATTTACTATTTATTCTGTTTTCTTTATTTGGAAAAACTATATTATCTATTTTCATTCCACATATCTCCATTGTGGTGAATTAATTTGATGAGATTGACATGGGTTTGTGGAAGGGTTAAGCATAGTCTCACTGCTAGTTTCTCCTCTAGCTTTAAATCCCTTACTCCCCCTTCCCCTTTCTAAATCTAATTCTTCTGGAGTTATGGGCACATACCTATCAGACTTAGTTGATCTTGAAGATAATAATAGCTTAGCGGACTTTGTTATTAAGGAATAGGGGCAGATAGCAGTGTTTTTATGGCCTATTATTTCCCTTTTTTTATATTAATTTCTTCTTGAGTTATGATTGGACATTCTACTGTCAGAATTTCCTGGTTGATTTCATTTCCTTTCGTCTCTAGTCTCTCCCACATATTTCTGTTGTAACTTCTTTTCCTCTTGACTGTTTGGCTGATAAGTGATATTATTGATATCCTAACAGGTGGATATGACTGCCTTGAAGCAGATGGGGGAGAATGACCTTAAAGAGCTGGGAATACCTATGGTATTTTTTTAATCCGTTTCTGCATGTTATCTTGGTTTTTGTCTTGTACCTTTTTAACCTTCGATTCATTTTACTGATGCCCTAAGATTAGCCAATCACCAGTGTACTGCTAGTCTCTCATTGATGTCTGTTATATGTATATTGAACTCTGAAGAACGCTACTGCATATGAGAAATAATTTTAAAACAAAAATAAACAACAGTTTCCACAAGTTGTTACTATAGGGATCTATAATTCATGGAACAATAGGCAAGAAGTAACAGATAGGACAACAGCTGAGACTGGTTTGCTTCGCAGGATTTTTACATGGTTATACACATGAAATAATAATTTGTTTTTCATGTTTAGGATGAAAACATAGATGAATGAAACAGAATGAAGATGTAAAATGAGTGAAATATATTCGTTCTAAATCCCTAGTTCATTTTAGGACCTCATATCTGTGTTTGTTTGAAAACTCAATAAATGTAAGCTGCTATGTTTTCTTTTTCTTGTTTTTGTTTGGTTCATGCGATCTGCACTTGACCATAGCTATAACTTCATGGGAGAAACATAAAGGCCTGACCTTGTTGCTCCTCAGCCACTTGCATAAACGCACATGCACATGCACATGCACATATGTTTTTTGGAAGTAGCATAGTGTATCACTTTGATGTCATTTCTAAAGAAAGTGGCCTGAATTGCAGGGACCTAGGAAAAAGATTCTCCTCGCCCTGTTGCCTCCTTCAAAGAGACAACGGTGATGCCAAAGCCGAGATCCACAGTGGAAATTTGTTTCCGAAAGATTCTTCTAGCCAAAACTAACACCTGTATTTCCTTAATGTCAAGTTATAAGTTGCACATGAATCAGTTAATTACATTTTTGTCTTGAAGAGTAACTTATGGTGCTTTAATAGATGGCGATGAGAAATTTTGAGGTCTCCATCTCTTCTCTCTGTCCAACGGCGAGGAGAAATTCATATACTTGTGGTGGCAGAATTTCTTGTTCACATGGAATGGAATGTTTGAAAAACTATGTATTGTCGCATGATTTCAATACGAGGACCTTGAACAAATTTCTAGTTGTTTAAATTTCATCCGTTCTTATTTTAATTTTTGATTTTAATTGTTGGATTTATTTAAAGAGGTATTGTTTGTTAAGGTTCCTGTATCCGTGGGAACTGAGGTAGTTTGTGATTGATGTGGAAACCCATGTTCTTTTTACAGAGATGTGTCTTCAGTTAAGAAATTTTTTAAATATATAGCCCAATACATTTGCAGGTGATAATAATAGTCGAGATTGACATAATTCGTAAACTTAAAAATTCTGTTCAATTTCATGGTTCTTAGCAGTTGGCATCATACAGAAGTATATTTTTTACGCGTATATAAAATGAGAAAATATAATTGGAAAAAGACAAAAAAAAAAAGGAAAAATGAGTCACAAACTTTTCTTTCTGACTTTCAAGGGCCGTTGCTAATTTGAAACATGGAGATCTTAGGTTTCACCAAACAAGACAAGAAAATATCTGGTTCATTATCAGGTCTGTACTTGGTCGTCAAGTAATAAAAATATGAATCAAACAGCATTCTACGCACAAGGTAGAAATACTAACTTTAATTCCCTGGAAGTAGACCATGGAAAACAATTACTTCAATAATAATAAGAAGAAAAGTCTGAAGGTGGTGGAATTTCATGTCATGTTAATTTTCACCTACTTTGTTGAAAAATAGAAAGAAAAAATAAATTTGTGGATATGGATTTGTTATTCTACTTGGTACTACGCTCGTTTTGGTGTCTCTTGCAACAACCGGGAAGCATCGTTAAGTAAATTTGCGTTGCACATATCATAAGCAATTAAATGATGAGCAAAGTACTTACCTTATTCTTTACATAAACAATGAACTTGTTTTATTTTGTTAGAAATTGAAGTGGCTTGATTTTCTTCTTTAGGAAATAATAGGGTTTGTTGGTTAACTATTGATTGATTTACTAAATATGTTTCAATATTTTATGTATTATTATTATTAAAAAAAATTATGTTATATTTTAATATTAACATGTATCTATCATTTACTGATAAAATATATTTTTTTATTTCAAATATTACCATTTTTTTTTTTGTATGATTTTCTTTTCAAATAAAGACTACACTATTTACGAGTATTCTCTTCATTACAAACACCTTAAACTCTCTCTCTCTCTCTCTCTCTCTATATATATATATATTATGTGTGTGTGTATAATTTGACCTATAATATGTCATTAATTAATTAAAGTTATTTTTAATTCTTTTACAATGTATACATGCATGCTCCTAGCAATGTTAGAATATTTATATCTTTTTCCTCTTCCTACCTTAAAGAAAGATCTAAACAATAAATTAAGGCAAGGTGGGAAAATTAATGGGTTTGCATTACAACTCAAATTCCATATATACATATATATATATACGTATACATAACTAAAAATTATTTGTGTTCCTTCCCACTACTAGGATTTAGATACCTAACTGTATACCATTTGAGACATGAAGTAATAAATAAAAAGAGGGCAGTGGTTGGCCGAAGATACTATAACAATAAGGTATGTATATATATATATATATATATATATATATATGTATGTATATATACAGTTTGTGGGTGGGGAATCGTATTCTCATTCTTTGAAGACAAGACTCTGTTCTGCAGTTAGTCTCTGGCTGCAAACCCAGTCGTGTATATATAATGGTACAGTTCAGTAGCTATCTCTCAAGTTCTCAGCAAATCAAAAAATAGTATAAAATTCATTTATAAATTTATACTTAGTTTAAGTCGGTATATATGAAATTTCCTTCTTGGTAGAATCAGTCTAATATATTTCATATTTCATTAACATTGTTTAATTTTATATGAAATTTACGTAATTTAATTTTTATAATTTTCTCTACAAATTTTATTACTTTTAACCAAAACAATTATAAATTTACTTTTCACCCACAAGATATTGAACCATTAATACTCAACCCCTCATTCTATTCTTAATGCTAATTTTTCACCTTTACCCCAGCTCCTATATAGCCAGGTGGCTTATTATGATACACTGGTAAGACAATCATATACGTATTGCCTGTATCCTAATTACATCTTCTAGCAATTGTGGGCGATGGTTATGCATAACATCCCCCCGGCTCCAGGTTTATCTCGGCACTGTGTCCTCAGCGTTATGACACCCATTGTATATATATATATATATATGTATACATATATTGTTAAAAAATAATGACACCTAGTGAGATGCAGCGAGACTTCCTGGCTTAGTTCCTGGCAGATTCATCATTTCCTTTCTTTAGCTATGATTATTTAAACTGACTGATACTGTTGCCACCACAACTGCTTGTCAATCATAAACCCAAAAGCGCCATGTCATAATCCATTTACAATATATATACACACACACACACGTATATAAGCAGTTTTCCTTGGCTATTTGTTGATCTTGCGTTGTCTTTTTGAGATTTGGTGACGAAATTATTGTGGGGGTTTTTGGTCAATCTTGTACTGCTCCGTCCTTTCCATTATGTATTGGTGCTTCCGAAAATAAACTATTTCTCTTCTTTGCTTGTTTTCCCATTTGATTTGCAAATAATTCAACGGTAAAATGTTTTCCTAAAATGAAGTATAAATATTATATATATGAGATATATTAGCTTGTGTACATATATACTTATATAATATTTTTCTAGAATAAGAAAATAATAGAATCAATTATTTACATTTTAACATTGTTACTGTACAAAAAAAAAATTGCATAAATTCCTAATAAGTTTTTAAGTTTCTTGGAGGTAGAGTTTATGAATTCAAATCTTATAAACTCCATCTCCCACTCTTACTGTTTCTTCACCAAATTTTTCATTTACTATTAAATTTCAAATCTTTATATTCTTTTACTTTTTCTTTGAAAGGCAAAACTTTATTGAGTAAAGAAAATGAATAACACCAAGCACCAACCCATTCATAACGTGACTGTACTTAGATTAATAATCCCATTCATAACCTTATAAACTAGACTATTCAACCTCTAAAGAATTTTGTTTCTATTCACCCGAATAGTGGCCACAATTGAGTCATTCCCCACCTCAAGGTTAGTGAGAATATGGTGAAGACTTCATAAATACGCACAAACTTACAACCACATAACTGGCTCTCAATTCAGCAAAATTTTTAGTGCAATATGCCCATGCTCTTGAAGAAAATACATCTAAATTCAGCAAAATTTTAGTATAACCCCTCCCATACACGAAGGTCTCGATTTGCCTCACATTGAAGCATCCACATTAAACTTCCAAAACCCGCTAGTGGAGGGAATACATGTCAAAGGCCTAGGTGGAGATGGCAGGCTTTTCTCTTTGTAAACCTCAGGAATTTAAAAGATTAATTAGCTAGTGGTGCATCTCCCAAATTCTTTTTAAAGGCAATTAATCCACCAAACTAGGTACGTACGCACCAACTCGCAAATCTCCTCAACCTCACAAGTTTTTGTTGGAAAAATTTTGAAGAGATATCTTACCTTAATAAAATACTTTGTTGAAATGAAAAGAAGAAATGAAATTAGCAAATAGGAAGACTTAAAATTTTTAACTGTGATTGTTATTCAAAATCTTCAAGGACACAGAATATTATAAGTACTAATACAATTCTTAAAATTCTAAATATATGAATGATAATTAACTTTAATTTATAAACAATAACAATTTAGGAAACTTAAAAGACTCATATCGAAGTTTAATTCATAAACCATAACCACCTATAAAAGTTAAAAGACATACATTTATATGTTTAACTCTATATAAGATAAAAAATCTTAAATTATTATTTTAAGCTCCTTAGTTAGGTCTCTTTAATTTATAAGTTATTATTTTTAATTTTTTATAAAATAGGGTTTTCTTAACTTGTAAATTATTATTTTTAATACTCTCTCTTAATTTGCAAAATTTTTTTTCACTCTAAAATTAGCACCGTCGTTGAAAAACTTCAAACTTGAATGGCTTCGTAAAAATATCTGCAACTTAATCTTTAGTCTTCACATACTTGAGCTCGACTTTCTTTTTAGCAATACAACAATTTTTCATGTGAATTTTGTATCTCTTTTTAAGAAATTGGTCCAAATTTAAAATATTACTTTTCAATTTTGCCACATAATAAATATTAGTAATAAATATATGTTCACCATTTCTTGAAGAAATTAAAAATGTATTGCTTCCTTGAATTTAGACTTTTGAAGAATCTTCAAAAGACACATTGTCATTGATCTTCTCATCAAGCTCCCCAAATTTTTCTTTGTACTCGCACATGTGATTGCTTGCTCCATTATCTAAGTACTATGGATTATGGTTATCACTTTCTATCTTTACATGGTAGCAACAAACTCATTTTCTCTTCATCTTGTTTATCATTGATAAAATTGACTTACTCTTTTTCGTTTAGGGTGTCACGACATTCCCAAACATAATAGTTATATATGTGACAACGGTAACATTTAATGGTGGATTTGATAGATCTTTTATAGTTATCTCTTCTTCTTCCACGATCTCTACTTACCTACTGTTTTTTTTTTTTTTTTTTGCATCATCTTGGATACCATTTATTTTAGACACTTGACCTCGATCATAATATGTCCTTTACCTCTTCCATGTACTCTTTGTCTTCTACTTTCATTTAAATAGACATTTGATTTGAGAATTTTTTCTAAAGGATCTTCTTGTTTTCTTTTTATTTTATTTTTATGAACTTGTACTGATATCTCTAATTACTTAAAAATTATAGTGTTTAAATTTTTTTACTCTTCAATGGCACAAACCATATAATTAAATTTTAATTGTAGTTGTTGTTCAACCACAATTAAAATTCTAAATGTATTAATAATAGTTAACTCTAATTTATGAACCATAACCATTTAAGAAAACTTAAATACATATTGAACTTTAATTCATGAATCATAACCACCTATAAAAATAAAAAAATACATATTTATATTCTAAACTTCATATAAAATCAAGAGTATCAAATTATTAAATTAAACTCTTTAATTAAGTTTTCTTAATTTATAAATTATTATTTTTAACCGTCTTTCTTTTTAAAAGCTGTCTCATTCTTAACTAATCATATAGGCCAAACCACAAGGACAACCAAAAAAATTTTACTATAGTAAGGGCCATCTACTCTACTGATTACTAAGTTACAAAAAGGATGTCCCAAGAATACACCACGTTATCTCTTGCCATGCTAAACACCAGCTCTAAACAAGGCAACTCATCATGCAATGAAGAAACACGTGGTTAATTGTTGTCCTAATATTCTTTCATTTATTTTGGAGCTTTTTCCTTTTCTGGTATTAAATCCACGTGCTAAGTTTAAAAAATCTCACTTACATATCAATGGATATATATATACACAGACACACATAAATATTAGATTGTGTTATTATCTATAAATTTAAATTTTTAAAATAATCAATGCAATCAATTGCTTGGAAAATATTTTCACCATGCTTAAGCTCATTGAGCTTAACGCATGGATTAAACGACATCTTTTATGCAAATTACGACGTTAAAATGTTCAATTCTTTATACTTAATGCTTTCTCTCTATCATTTTCAACAAGCTGCTTATGTTGTTACCTTCTTTCTCTCTCCCCCCCTTCCCAAATCTGTTTCCTTCTCCTGGCTTAGCAGCTTAATCCATACGTATATGTATATATATATATATAATATAAATAGCTGCAGATTATATAGTTTACATTTTTGACGTCAGCCATGTGCTTAAATATGAATATTCCACTAGCTAAATGAATTCCCAACCAAAGTGGCTTGCGCACTACCTTCCTTCTTTCTCCCACCATTGATCATCATATCCAACAGTTGAATGCAACAGCAGAATGCCAATGATCTTCATAACACTAGAAACTTCCCTGTTTCCAATCATGCCCCGTTATTTATCGTACATAGTACATATATATCTAAATTTACATTTCTAATTCTAGCAATTTTTCCTCTGGTCTATGCAGGAAATTTAATTTAATCGGACAATAACATTTAAATAATTGAAGTCACATAATATCAATCGGGCAAAGAATAGTGGTTTACATGATCTGATCTCGTTATGTGTGGTAATATATACATACACATGCTTATATAATCAACCTTCTATATATGACAACTTTGAATTCCTCCTAATTGCTGTAGCAGCTCTATACTTTATAGGGATTTTTTTCTTTTTGAACTTATGAATTCTTGCATTAATAGTCAATCTTGGTATTCTTAGTGGACCTTTTAATTTATTATAACATCTTTTTCTTTGGAGTATAAAAAAAAATGGTTTGGAGTTGTCCACAAGTGAAGCAAGATAGATAGGATGGGAACAGGGAGATTGGGGAGGCTGATGATAGGGACCCATCTTTTGATTCTATATACACAATGAAATCAATATATATATATATATATATATATATATATACATATATATGTCATGTATGTATGAAAGGATTGGATATGTAGGTGAAGTGAAATGAGCTGAAATCAATCAATCAAAAGTATCAACTAACCCACCCACCAAGCCACCATAATCCAATCTCCTTGCTTTAATGGTCTCATATTATTCCACATGTTAGGATAATGAAATGCTTTGATGAAACCATGCCTACTTGGAATTCTTCTCCAAAAACCTAAAGCATGCAACAAAGTAATTTGAACAGAAACTAAGAGAGCCAAAAAAATTTAAAAAAAAAATTAAAAAAAAAAAAGAGACTTTGAATTTTTATAGTGTGAAAGACATTTAATATTGGTGGAAGAATTTAATCAATGGAGGATCACGTCAAAAAGACATTTAGATTTGGTTTTTTGTAGATAGGGTTTTACAATAAAATTCTACATATGTAAAATGTTGGAAATCAGAGGAAAAAAAATAAAAGCATATATATATATATGTTTATTAATTCTATCACTTGAAAAAAAAAATAAAAAAAAAAGAAAGAAAAAAGCTAGAGACAATGGAATAACAAAAAAATCTAATAGTTCATAAGATGTTCCAAAAGTTAGAAAAGTTGGGGCCCAAATAGAACAACTGTCCTACACAAATGCTTTGCTTGTTGTATATAATATATAATATGATTTTTTTTTAATACATATGCATATATATAATATAATTAGCTGATGACTTGATTCACCTGAAAATCATATCATATGCTTTTTGGGTATAAAATATAGGCTTTGCCTGCTCTAAGAAGATATGCCCAGATCTCATTGAAGACTCTTGTGAGTATATATGCTTACATCATTACCCACTTCTTATATTCCTTTGTTTAGCAACTACTCTCCCTTTATATAATTCCAATTAATTAATACCATTCCCAAAACATGGTCAAGATGGATATGCGTATATATATATATATATATATATATATATTAAAGATTATCTGACTTTTTTATTTCTTTTTTTTTTTGTGGGTGGAGGGATAATTGCAGAGAAGCTTCATAAATGATGCTGAATGATCACACTTCTACAGAACTTCAACATTGTATAACATGATTTGGAGACATTTAGTGGATGGAAATGGGTACCCACACTTGATTAAATTAATTTATAATATTCACAATTTTCAGCATATATTATAAGATAATCTTGGTAGATGACAATCCATGAATCCACTGACTCATTTGTTGGTTTAGTAAAATAATCTATATATATATGTGTGTGTGTGTGTGAGTGCATTTTAAGTACAGTGGGAAAGATTTGTTGCAAAAGCTTCAGTCTCCTGTTCCAGATGATTTCATCCTTAATCTTTCTTTGACTTTTAACGGCTTCCTTTATACATAATATAATATATATAATAGCACTTTTTAATTTCTTCAACAATGGAATAATATGTTTAAAATGTCCAAGTTGGTACTACATATAAATATATAATTGCATGTCTTTATACATTTATTTTTTTTAATTACTTATAACCCATCGAATTCCTCGTTTTTAAAAGCACACTGAATCGTCTTTGATTGAGAAAGTTTGAGGTGTATCTATTATCATATAATATATATATATATACAAAATAAAAACCCATTAATATTGCATGAAGACGGCTTCTCTATTCTGACTTTTCTTTTTCTTGCTTTTTTTAAATTGACCTCTTTGTACGTTTATGCCTTTCATGATTACACTAAAAAAAATTTCCTATTTGAGATGCAATGCATCGTTGGAAACCATACATTTTCTTACTATAAAAAGCATTAAAACGTACCCCAAACAACAACTCATCTCATCACTCTCTTCTCCAAATCATCTTTTCCAATTTTCCCCACCAGAGAAATGGATCAAAGGTATCATTATGCTTCTCATGTATGGGACAATGAAAATGGCTGCTGCTCTGGCTCATCTGCAGAGAAGAAGCTGAGGTTATTCGGGTTTGAACTTAACCCGACCGCCATTAACGATCCTGAGACAAGCTCCTTCAAGAATAATACTGAAGGAGACCATGAGAGCGTAAACTCATCCAACACAGATACATCTTCGACAGATCAGAAACTACCCAGAAAGGATTGCAAAAGCTCGCTGGCCGACATCAACGCCGACAAGAAATTCGAGTGTCAATACTGCTTCAAAGAATTCGGTAACTCCCAGGCACTTGGGGGTCACCAGAATGCGCATAAGAAAGAGAGGATGAAGAAAAAGAGGCTGCAACTTCAAGCTAGACGAGCCACCATCAATTCTTATCTTCAACCGGTACACAACAGTTTTAGCTTCGTGAGTTATAGTAAAAACAGCCATGGATCTTCTGCTGTTGCAGATCCATGGTTGTATGATCCTTCTTTGTTGAACAGTACTGCACCTGATCATGATCAATTCTGTCTTTATGAAGAATCTCAGATAAGCTTCAACCCTTATGATCGTCATCGATATAACCAAGAGAATAATAATTCATTTAAGTGGGATAATAATCTTCATCAGTATAACGTGATCGGTTTTCAGCAAGATTCACGTACTTTCAGTTTGACACATGGCCAGAAATCGGGTGATCAGCATATGCCTGCAGCTGCAGCCATGGCGAAGCCTTCTTCAAAGCAAAGCTGTAAGTCCCTGGATCTTCATTTGGGGCTCAGCTTGGAAGTGGAAAATAATTAATTACATGTACAAGTATATACATACATATAGGTGATTCGTAGAGGCTTATAATATATATATATATATATATATATATATATATCTTCTTCTTCGTTTATATGAAATTCTTTACAATTTAGACAGAGTAAAAAAAAGCTTAAGATCGACATTATTGATAGTGATTAGCTGGTAGCTTCAGCAACAGCTGTAACTCACAAAAGGGTAAATCCGATCATTGATTATATACATGTAACATGATTAATTAGGTTACAACTCTTCGTTAACCATTTTTTTTTTTGTATTTAGATTTATAAATACCCTAAATTACGTGTGTGCACAAGCTCTGTTATATATAATAGCTAAAGAAGCAAATGATGAACCTAATATATCTGCAATAATGCTTGATGTTCAATTATGAATTTGTGATTCGAGATTAAATTAGTAACTTTTATTCAAAGTAAAAAAAAAAAAAAAAAGAACCCTAAAAAAATAAATGATGAATAACCAGTTTCTTTTCGTGTAATGACTTTCATTTTGTTTCACAAATCTCATCAAAACTAATATATTACATGAAGAAAATATTTTTTTCCATTTACTTTTCCAATCATTGCAGCTGAATTTACTTTTTATTGGCTAAGCCAGTAATTAGCACCCAAACCAAGCGAGATATTCAGTTAATGTTACAATAAATTTGTCTCCTTATATTAATGGTGTATAATAATAATAAATGAATTTTCCTTACCTCAAATATTAATCTATTAAATTCAAATTTTTAAATTAAATAATAAAAATTATAATTGAAAATATAAGACTGTATCCACTGACAAATATTCATTATGGGAAATAAATTTTTAAAAACATGTAATGTCAATATTTACTAGATCAAATTCAAGTCATTTATTATATTCTAAACAATTAATCACGACATCGGTTAAGGGTTAAATTAATATGTACAAGTTTATCAGTTCATAGAATCGGGCTGGTTATCTGCATCCAACAACTTTATCTTGATGGATTTGTAATAATAAATTAATAAATTTAATGTTTTAAGGCATCGTTTAAAAATAATTAAATATTATTATTTGCATAATTAATTCCCTCGTTTAAATAACTATATAATATGAATTATAACATCTTTAGTTATGATCCTAGTTTATTAGTTAACTACTTGTTTGAATGTAGTTTTTAAATAATAATTAGTTAGTTTGAATGGTTCTTCTTGTTCACCTTTGTTGTACGTATATATATATATATATATGGGGCACACCTCATAATTCAATAATTTATAAAGACTTCAAGTTCAAGATTAGGGTTGCATTACTTTTATATACACTAGATAATTTGCTAAATGCCAACCCAACCAAATAAACAATAAACAATTTAAGTAAGGGGGTTATATATATATATATAAGTAGTGGGGTGTCATATATAATAAGGAAAAGGGTCTGGTTTTTATCAGTTATTTAATTCCTAATTAAGCTATCATGTATTAGATATATATATATATATATATATATATATATAGCTAGGTTAAACATTATATAATTAGGAATTCCATAATTCAAGAATGATGGTGCTGCCGAGCATACTCTAGAAAAAAATTATTTGATGTTAGATGAATGAATTATATATTCTCCATATCAGTCGTGTGATTCTTGTCAAGATTAAAAAAATAAATTGATCAATACATCTACCCATGTAGTCCCTAATCAATTATTAAACTGACCCATTAAATATAATTAATTTATTTGTGTTACATATATATATATATACACATACATATATAATTGAATAAGTTACGTAGCATGAGATACAAACAAATAAGTATATACGTATTCAATTTAATCAATACAATGAGATACAAACAAATTCAATGCATACATTTTTTAATACAAAACATTTTATAAGCATATTTCCATGCAGTCCATCTGAGGACACGTGCAGGTATACACCGATTAAATTATAGAGTATTATTTTTTTTCTTTTCCTATAATTATATTTATCTCTACCAATAGACTGGTCAACGCCATGGCATTGTGAAAATATATATATATATATATATATACACGATAAAGATGTACAAATTAATTGACTAAATCTTTCATTACCTAATAATAATAATATATAACATGGTTTTATAATTTATACTACAGCTCATTTGTGAAGTAATCACTGCATGTGATTAATCTGCTGGTATAAGTTAAATATACGAACACGTCTTTGTACGTGACAATGTTCCCTGAGTTTGAAATCAAATAATATAATATCTAATAAACTAACATAAATCCTTTTAGGGTAGCCTTAATATTCTATCCAAAAATGATAAAGACAGAAAAATTATTTGATTAATTAAAAATTGATATTAATACGATCTATTTTTTTCACCCATGGAGGAGAAAGTTTTTTAATTTGATTTTCTAAAAAGTATGAATTGATTAAATTAATTATTCATGAATATTAGTTTTTAATTCATTTAATTATTTTACATTTTTATTATTCTAAATGAATTATTCAGGTGATTAGTGATTACAGTAGCTTTATTATTAAATAAAAAAAAACATTAGAGTAATTTTATTACTTTTATTAAATTTATAGCAAAAAAAAAAAAACAGTATTTTTAAAATAAAAACGTAATATGTCATTGCGGTTTACATATATAAATATATATATAAAAAAAAAAAGTAAAAATTTATGAAGTAAACGAAATTACAAATTAGATCCCACCTCCACCTCCACCTCCACCTCCTCGTACATATTCATAACTAATATTTATAAAGTATAAATAAATAATAATAATATTATTATTATTATTTTAGGCTGAAAATAATTCTGAGAGGCCCATTTTTTAGCCCAAATATAGTTGGAAAAGAAGACTCTCTTCGTTTGTCTACATTAACACTGGGCCTTCATCCAGCTCGACAAAGCTTTTAACACGTGCAGCGTAATTAGGGTACGGTCATGGAAAATTAGAGATGCCCATTCATTTTAATTGGTTGGTTTCAGTTTGAAAATTGGTCGAATTAAAAATTCGATTTTGAAATTTTTAAGTAAGTCGAGAAAATCTACATAATTCAAATCGAATTTTTTAATTGATTTTAATAAATAAATTAATAATAAACATATCATATGTTCATATTAAATTACGTCAATTTTTTTTCAATTCTATTGAACTCACATATTTAAAATTTTTATACAGACCAATATTTTTACAAGTGCCTTAATGTTCCATGAAGTATAATATATTTCACACCCAGTAACTATCTCAATATAATTTGTGAAAGAAACTTATTAACTTGGTAATATCCAAGTAAAATAGTACACTCGCAAGGTGACTATAACTCCTTTTGAGTTTAAATTTTATTGTGTATCAATATCATGAGCCTTCTTTGTTTAAAATGTGAATAAAACTTTATTTTAGAGGTCCGTGCAAGCCATTTCATTAATTCATTTATTAATAAACATTTTTATTATTTTATTAGTTACAAATAGAATTAATCACATCTTAATAGATAAATATAATGTATACTAATATTATAATTGAGTAACATTAACAAATTAATTCAATTAAGTAATTTTCTTTATAAGACATTATGTATTTAAATTGAATTGTGTTTTAATTTGTTTTTACTAGAATGTTGTGTTCGTTTACATTATAATCGATAAATATATATCATTTAATTATCTTTATACTAAAAAAACTATAATTTAATAACAAACATTTATTACTTATTGAATTATATTCTAATATTGAAAAATATCTAAATACTTAAATTAGCACAGTTATTTAAAAATAGAATGAAGTAAAATATAATATGCTAGAGTTATCATATGTTTCAAAGAACTCAAAAGGTGCATACAAGTCATTAGCACAAGATCAAAACACAAACATATCCTTTGCTTTCAATGTATCCAATAAATAACAACACAAATATATTTTTACATTATTTTAATATTGCAATGTAATAATAAATTTCAAAACAATAAAAAAATATGTTTTTCTATTAACTTTAGTTATGCAATACTATTGTAACCCACAAATTATAATATTTTATAGATACAAATAATTCATCTAAGATGTAATACCCAGCTGGGTAAAAAATAAAAATAAAAAAACCAATGTAATATATATATATATAATTAAACAAAAGAAAACAAGAAATTGAAAAAGAAAACATCATAAGATAAAACGATTTCGTTAAAGAATATGTCATAATCACTCTAATCTGTTGACAAAAATGTCAATAGAATACATGGATAATTATTCCAAGTTCTCGCAAAAAAAATTTAAAAGATTAAATTTCTTAGGAGGAGAGGAGATTCCCACACGAAAGAAATTTCTCCAAGTGACAGAAATAAACATTTCTCTAGTGAGAGAAAAACCTCTCCTAATATAACATTTTTCCAAGTAGGGAGATGAGTGATTTTAATTCCTTGATGAACAATTTCGAGGACAAAATTGTTTTAAGGGGGAAGATTTGTAATATCCAGCTGGGTAAAAAAAAAAAACAAAAAAGATCTTATGGAATATATATATACATATATGTATATATATATAATTAAACAAAAGAAAAAAATTAAAGAAAGAAAAAAAGAACCCAGAGTGTACTCTGGGAGTAGAAGAAGAAAACACGTGGCCATAATATATATATATATATATATATGTATATGTATATAAATAAGTAATAAAAAAAGAAAAAAAAAATAGATAGAGAAGAGAGAGGGTCGAACGACATCGATGGGAGAGAGAGAAAGGTCGCATGGTGTTGCGTGATGTCATAATTGAAGGAGAATGAAAGAGGAGAAGAATCGTCATCGATTAGAGAGAGAAAATAGGGAGAGAGAAAGAAGACACGTGGTGGGTAGAGAAAGAAAGAGAGAAGAAAGAAGAAAGAAGAAGAAGAAAAAAGAAAAGAAAGGAAAAAGAAAGAAGAAAAAAAACGAATAGGAGTTGCAGGAAAAGAGGAAGAAGAAAAAAAAAAAAAGAGGACCAACGGTAAATGAGGAATAAAAAGAAAAAGAAATGGAAAAAAAAAGAAGAAAAAAAAATGAAAAAAAAATGGAAGGAAAAAAAAGAAAACAAAAATGAAGAAGAGAAAATAGAAGTGTGGCGACCAATATGATGTTGGTGCGCCGCATACGACAACGCGCGCTGATTCGATCATTAGCACTTGACATTTTTAGTGATATGCGTGTGATGGCGCGTGGTGACGTTGGCGATCGGGACCGTGTGTCCAAAGGTAAAATCTCTTCCTAATTTCGCATAATATAGTTTCTAAAATTATTCATAATTTATTTTATGTGTTTTCTATTATAAACGAAAAAAATTATCCAAACGATATTTAGATTTTCGAGAGGACCGTAGATCGAGTTAGAAAAGATTCCCAAAGGTTTCCTAATCACACCGTTGGTAAGAATTATGTATATTCCATATGGAGACATAAATTATATATTTATGAAAATGTATATGTGTTTAGTGCATTGTGTGTGAATGTGTAAATGTATGTATAGTATAATATTAATATAATTAATATGTTTAATTTGTATTTGTGTGTGTTTATATAGTGTATATATATATACATTATTATGCATGTGTGGGTGTGTATATATATAAAAATATACGAAATATGTATATGATATGTTGTGTGTGATTGTGTTTACATATTTAAGTATGAACGTGTGCGTATGCATCTGTAAAAATTATGTGTGTGCATGTATGTGTGAATATAAATATATATTCTGTTTGAGACATATAGTGAAGATACATGTCTACATTGTAATATATATGTATGTATATTAATATGTGTGTACATATGTTATACATGTAAAACGTATAACCTGTGTATGTGTGTTAAATTTGGGTACACTGCATTTCTTGTGTGATCTGATGCAGATATACGACGCATTGTACTTATTGTATAATCTAATACAGTTGTGCGAGGAATCTGAGTATTATATGCTTGTTGTGTGATCTAGTACAGGATGACTCAGAAAGTAGTTTAAAAAATATATGATTCTGATATGTGTGATGATATCTTGTATTGTCTATGTGTTTTATTATGCGTAAAATTGAGATTTTAGGTATGAAATAAGTGAATTAGGAATGAAAAATATTTGAAAAAAGTGTAAAGTGTAAGGACCTTAGATACCCACTCATTTAGTTTGAATCGAGGAGAAAAGAGTGCGTGTGTGGCTAAAGTTCAGTGGGCATGGTGAACCTGCACATAGATAGAGTTTGAAACCTAATTCAGACATGAATAGGTATTTATGAGTGTGGGTCACGTAGAAAACGAACCTGCTGTGACCATTGTGAAATTTATGTGTGTATGTTATCCATACGATTGGGGGGGGGGGGGGAGGGTCCATTTTGCCTCTCTTCGATGACGATATAAACGACATCGCGCGATGAAATCTTAAATATGATATTCTGAGTATATTGTGATAGTTTGAGTGTAAGTGTGATTTGAAATAAGAACAAGAATAAGGTTATAAGAGTGAGGATTAGAATATATTTCGTGTGATGATTTGTTTTGTTGTGTATTCTGATTGAGATGCTTTGTTTGATATTTTCTTAATTATAAATATTATTTTATTTTATATATTGCATAAATGTATGAACGTAAGTTTCTGTTATAAAATCTTTTTTCTCAATTAGCTCGTAAAGTTCACCCAAATTCACCCTCATTCAGGTCAGAGGAGATGAGAAACAAGTCCAAAATCAATAGAAAATGGTGAATAAAACCTTATTAGTTTTTATTTTAGATTTATAAATTAATTTAGATGCCTTAATTATTTATAAATAAATAATTATCTCGTCACAAGAGATGTGTATTAAAATGTAGTTCTGCTGCATATTTAATGTAACGGCCTTGGAAATTTAAATGAAATATATGTATTAAAAATCTCAAATGCGAAAGCGTAATAAAAATTTTGATTAACATCCCTTACACAATAACTAAAACGTACTCAAAACATGAAGGAATAAACTAACTAAAAGAGATACTCGAAATAAAAACTATAAATGTAACGCCCAACAATTTTAGAATTTTATTGTTATTATCATTAATTTTATTTTTTATTTTTATTTATTTATTTATTTTATTTATTTAGTTTATTTTAATTTAAGTTAATAAAAATAAAAACAACAATAATTGTAAAATTGGGTAAAAATATTATTTGGATTTAATTGAAATTGATTTTGGGAAAAATTCAGGGAAAATTAGGGACAGCCTGTAGGCGCACTTTAGAGCCGTATTCGGACCCCGAAACAAGTAAGGATTCCTCAACCTATTTCCTATCACGGTATTAAAGTACAATAAATGATAAAATGGTATTTCATGAATCAATAGCTGTGTGAAATTGTTTGAGGTTGCTAATGGAGCCCGAGTCTGGTGTATTTGTCGGTCAGTTGTTGTTTGTTCTATTTTACAGTTTTAAATGCAGTATGATGTCTGATGTTTTTATTTCATAGTTTTGTGTGCATGTATCACTGTTTCATTGATTATAGACTGAATGACTGAGAACCCGATGTTGTGTGTTGTCTTATTGGCGTGAACTACCGGTTTGCATGTTTGTGTGTGATTTGATGATGCTGACTGAGGAAAAAGGGGGATGAAAGGTTATGAAAATTGATAATTGTATAATGTGGTCAGCCTGACTAGATATCCTGGGAGATGGTGGACGGACCGGGTCCGTAGGGAACCCTACCAGAACTGTGGTCTCTCATACCGGACGGGGTATGGAGACTTTATGTGTTTTGGCGCCCATACCGGACGGGGTATGGGGACGGCCCATTTCACCCTCATACTGGACGGAGTATTGAGGTTTATAGTTTTGGCGCCCATACCGGACGGGGTATGGGGACGGCCCTGGAATCTGATTACAAGTGTTAAGGGTTCACGAGTAGCGGGACCCCTATGGATCCACATGGATACTAGTAGACTGGTAAATGAAGAAAAATATGTTGCGTAATGATTGAATTGCAAGATGTGTGATAAATATTATGTTATACAGCTCATATGATTTCACGATGATGATAATGTTATTGATTTCGTATATTGTTTTATGAATTTCACCGAGGTAAGTGGATAGTAAATGATTTTATTATTGATAAAAGAATTTGTTGTAAATTATGCTCCATTAGTCTTTTTGTGTTTTCTACCCACCTTTACTTCCGTGACGGTGAGATAGTGTGATCTCTTTACTGGGTTGTTGTAACTCATTCCTTATTTAATCATTTCAGATCAGGAAGACATTGTTCTCGAGCCCGTTCCGCAGGAAGACGGCGAAGGGGACGCCTAAAGATTCCGTAATTATATTTATAGCTTTTACTTTCGAGTTTCTCTTTTAGTCAGTTTGTTCTTTTATACTTTGAGCACGTTTTTAGTTTTAGTGTAAGGGATGTTAATCGAAATTTTTATTTACCTTCCGCATTTGACATTTTTAATACACATATTTCATTTTAAATTTCCGGGGCCGTTACAGTTGGTATCAGAGCCGCATTTCCTCAGACCCATCCCTTACACAATAGTGCCTTAGAGAAATACTCACCGATAGATCGTTACTCAACCATTCCTTGTGAATGCAGGTACACGGAAATGAGGAGAGGAAGGCCCCCACTAAATCGAGCAGCTCAAGATAATTCGCTTCGGGAGGATTTAGACAGATTATTTGAGATGGTGGAAGCTCTCGTAGCTGCCCAGCAAAGGCGAGAGGAGAGAAGGGAGTTACCCGGACCTCCTCCGCTATCGCAGGTTGAGCCCCCGCTACAGCAGGCTGATCCCGAGCCACCCCGGCAGGAGCCTGCTCCTCCACAATACCACCCGGCACCACAGCCGCGGTACGACCCGGTACCACAGCCACGGTACCACCAGGCACCGCCACAGCACATTCCAGTACCCCCACAACATCAGCAAGTGCCACCACAGGGCCCCCCAGTTCACCCTCAGCCAGCCCCAGTCCCTTTACCCCGGGATCCCACTCCTTCCTTGATCGACCCCGGCTTCATAGAGAGGTACAGAAGATTGAACACTTCTACTTTTGCAGGGGGATTCTCTTTTGAAGAGGCCCAATACTGGCTAGCAGAGACCGAGAGAGCTTTCGAGACCTTGGAAGTAGTTCTTGAGCAGAGGGCTGTCATTGCCTCCTACATGCTGGTAGGGGAAGCAGTACGCTGGTGGGAGCTCAAGCGGATCACCCTGCCCACACCAGCTACTTGGGAGCAGTTCTTAGCGGCTTTCCACGCGGAGTATCTCCCTAAACACATCCAACACCTGAAGAAAATGGAGTTTGCTCAATTGGTCCAGGGAAACATGACAGTGTCGGAGTATGCCCGTAAGTTCCTGGAGCTGGGCCGATATGCCCCAGAGACATTGATGGATGAGGGTCGAAAGGCTAGGAAATTCCAGTGGGGTCTCCGCCCGGAGATTAGACAGCACTTACTGGTAATGGAGCTCGAGACATATTCAGCAGTCCTAGCAAAGGCGCAGATCATATAAAGGAGCTTCGACACCCACCCTCAGCTAGCGGGGAGTTCCCGACCCTCAGCCCCGCTCCGCAGGCCAGCACCTACCGCGCATGTCCAACCCAGTAAGAGGCCCAAACCCGCCATCCAGGCCCCTCTTCAGGCTATGGGGGCAGCACATGGGAAGATCTGCCAGCACTGCGGCAGGGATCACGGGGACCGACCCTGCTACCGCCTCAGCAATACCTGTCGCATATGCGGTAGTGCCCAGCACTATGCAAGGGAATGCCCGAGGAACCAGAATCAAAGAAGGCCTCCAATCCAGGGCAGAGTTTACAACCTTACCCAGATGGATGCCGATGCAGACCCGGACGTGGTACATGGTATGTATACTATATCTAGCCACATTGCTCATGTTTTGTTTGACACTGGTGCATCACATTCTTTTGTTTCACATGTTCTTGCTTCTAAAATTTGTGTATCACCTGATAGACTTGATTCATTGTTGCTTGTATCTACCGCTGGGGGGGAGACATTGCTAAGAGAGGTTATCTACAGGGCATGTGCCGTGGAGATAGCAGATAGAAAATTGAGGGTAGACCTGATAGGGTTAGACACGGGGGATTTTGATGTAATCCTAGGAATAGATTGGCTAGCGGCGTATCGCGCCACCATAGACTGCTTTAACAAAAAGATTGTATTTAATCCTCCCAACGAGGAGCCATTTACAAGTTAATAAAATCATTCAGTACTGATTTTTCCTGATGGCAAGTTTTCTTAATTCCCAGTGCCTTAATCTTGTATTTTCTCTAACTAGGTAAACCCAAGAAAGAAGTTTGTATCCAAGATATTCCAGTAGTCCGAGACTTTACAGACGTATTTCCGGATGAACTGCCCGGTCTACCAGTGGACAGAGAGGTTGAGTTCACCATAGACTTACAACCAGGTACCCAGCCCATCTCAGTTGCTCCTTACCGAATGAGCCGCATTGAGATGGAAAAACTAAGGAAACATATCACTGAGTTACAAGACAGGGGTTTCATTAGACACAACGTTTCCCCTTGGGGTGTCGGAGTTACTTTTGCAATGAAGGAAAATGGAACGTTGAGACTGTGCATTGATTACAGAGGGATAAACAAGGTAACAATTAAGAACAAATATCCTCTTCCCCGGATTGATGACCTTTTCGATCAGTTGCAGGGTGCACAGGTCTTTTCTAAGATAGATCTACGATCGAGTTACCATCAGGTAAAGATAAGAACAAAAGACATCCCCAAGACGGCATTCTGAACCAGATATGGACACTATGAGTTCTTGGTCATGCCGTTTAGGCTAACCAACGCCCCGGCCATCTTTATGGATCTAATGAACAGGATCTTCATAGAGTTCTTGGATCAATTTGTCACCGGGTTCATCGATGATATCTTTGTCTACTCAAAAAGTAGAGAAGAACATGTTCATCATCTTGCCCAAGTCCTACAGGTCCTCAAGGAAAAGAAGTTGTATGCAAAGTTGAGCAAGTGTGGATTCTAGCTTGAGCAAACCGCCTTCCTAGGACATGTTATATTGAAGGAAGGGGTATCAGTGAACCCCGAAAAGGTTGAAGCGGTACTTGGTTGGGAAAAGCTGACAACAGTTAAGAAAATTCGCAGCTTTCTGGAGATGGCAGGTTATTACTGCCGGTTCGTCAAAGGGTTCTCTAGTCTAGCAGCTCCTCTAACCTGACTTACAAAGAAGAATGCAAAGTTTGAATGGAACGAGGACTGCGAACGGAGTTTTTCAGAATTGAAAAAGTGACTGACTATTGCACCCGTGCTGGCTCTACCGAGTGGATCAGAAGGGTATACAGTTTATAGTGATGCCTCCTATCTGGGCCTGGGTTGTGTCCTGATGCAGCATGAAAAGGTTATAGCATATGGGTCCAGACAGCTAAAGAATCATGAGAAGAACTATCCTACCCATGACTTGGAGCTTGCCGCAATCATACATGCCTTGAAAACCTGGTGCCACTATTTGTATGGAGAGACCTTTCAGATCTATACTGATCATAAGAGTTTGAAGCACATCTTCACTCAGAAGGATCTTAACATGCGTCAGAGAATGTGGATGGAACTCCTCAAGGACTATGATTGTGATATCCTATACCATCCAGGTAAGGGCAACGTGGTAGCCGATGCCTTCAGCAGGAAAAGTGCAGGCACCCTAGCCCATTTGATGGTTTCAGAATGCAGGTCAATTGGGGCCACGCAACAGGTTCGACTGCGAGATCTGAAGAGGGCCACATGTTTGGGCCACCTAGCAATCCAACCCTAGTTAATCCAAAGAATAAAGGAAGCTTAGTCAGTCGACCCCGCCCTAGTAACCCACAAGAAGGATGTAGAACAGGGAGTGAGTTCAGAATTCTAGCTCTCTGCCGACGGATTGATTCGTTTCAAGGACAGAGTGTGTGTCCCAGACGACAGTGAGTTAAAAAGAGACATCATGACGGAGTCCCATAGTTCAAAGTTTGTCATGCATCCAGGAAGTACCAAAATGTACCAAACTATGCGACATCGGTTATGGTGGAATGGGATGAAGAGAGATATAGCTGACTTTGTATCTAAATGTTTGGTATGTCAGCAGGTCAAGGCAGAGCATCAGCGCCCATGTGGGTTACTTCAGCCCTTACCGATCCCAGAATGGAAGTGGGAACATATCACCATAGACTTCGTATCGGGGCTACCCAAGGCGCGTTCAGGACACGATGCCATATGGGTAATCGTTGACCGAGTTACCAAGTCTTCCCACTTCCTAGCCATCAGGATGACCGATTCATTGGACAAGTTGGCAAGGATGTATATCCGGGAGATAGTCAGATTGCATGGGGTTCCAGTAACGGTAGTGTCCGACAGGGATCCTAGGTTCACCTCTCAGTTTTGGAGCAGCTTCCAGCAAGCTATGGGAACAAAGTTGTCTCTTAGTACTGCCTTCCACCCCCAAACTGATGGACAATCAGAGAGGACAATTCGTACGCTTGAGGATATGCTCCGAGCTTGTGTCCTTGACTCCGGGGGCCATTGGGACGACCATCTATCCCTGATAGAGTTTGCCTACAACAACAGCTACCAAGCAAGTATTGGCATGGCTCCATATGAGGCGCTATATGGGCGCTTGTGCAGGTCACCGATTTGTTGGGAGGAAGTGGGCGATAGAAGATTGTTCGACCCGGAGTTGGTAGAGGAGACCACGTCCAAGATAGTTAAAATCAAGAAGAACATTCAGACAGCTCAGAGTAGGCAAAAGAGTTATGCAGATATCCGGAGGAGAGACCTAGCGTTTGAGAAAGGCGACCGTGTGTTTCTTAAGGTCACTCCTTTCAAGGGAATTAGTAGGTTCGGCAGAAGGAAAAAGTTAAACCCCCGATATATTGGACCCTTTGAAATCTTAGACAAGATTGGTACCGCTGCCTACAGACTAGCACTGCCTCCCGAGCTCTCCCGAGTTCACAGCGTGTTTCACGTATCTATGCTACGTAAGTACAACCCGGACCCTTCTCATATCTTGGCTCATGAACCGCTTCCACTCCAAGAGGACTTGTCTTATGAAAAAGTATCAGTCGGTATCACGGACCGAGAGAGTAGAATACTACGCAACCGAGAAATATCATTTGTAAAGGTCGTGTGGCAGAACCACACGCCCAGGGAAGCTACTTGGGAACTGGAATCAGAAGTTAGAGCCCAGTATCCCCATTTGTTCGACCAAGAGTAAGAGGCAAATTTGGGGGACCAAATTTCTTTAAGGGGGGGAGAGTTGAAACGCCCAACAATTTTAAAATTTTATTGTTATTATCATTAATTTTATTTTTTATTTTTATTTATTTATTTATTTTATTTAGTTTATTTTAATTTAAGTTAATAAAAATAAAAACAACAATAATTGTAAAATTGGGTAAAAATATTATTTGGATTTAATTGAAATTGATTTTGGAAAAAAGGGGTGAAAATTAGGATTCTGAGGGTATTTTTGAAAAGAAAATCAGAAACTGGGGGTCTAAACGTAATTTAGAAAAATTACGCCCCGTCAGCAGCCCAGTCAGCAGCCCTGGCCAACCAGGACCTGCCGCGTGGCAAGACCACGTTGACACGGGAACGGGCCACGTGGGCGATCCGCGTGCGAGCGATCGGACGGCCCAGATGCGTCCCCGCGCGCACGGACGGTCCAGATCAAGCGTGCGCACGGACGGCCCAGATGCAAGCGCACGGACGGCCCAGATGCACGCGCACGGACGGCCCAGATTCAATCAAGCACGTACGGCCCATATTTAATCAAAATGGACGGTTGTGATCAAAAGGCAAAAGGGTATAAATAAAACCCCCACACCTGACCACAAAAACGCTAGCCGCCTACCCTCGCCGGAGAAGACGAATCAGACGCCGGAGGAGCCGGCCGCCGCCACCCGCCGCCGCACCGGGGAGTTTTTCGACCGCCAATCGAGGTAAATTTCATACCCCCGGCTCGTTTTTCAATGCTGAGTTCCCATCTAGCCAAATCGGAGCCAAAATCCCAGCCAAACGGCCGAAAAACACGGCCGAAATCCAGCGGCGCCGCCACGCCCCTCCTCGGTTTTTGCCTCCGATGAGGCCCTTCCTGGCCTCCATTTGATACATTTTTATATCACCGTGATCACCATTCTTTTCTCTACAGGTTGATCGGAGCCAAATCACCAAAACACGAACCTCGCTGGAGAGCCGCCGCACCCGAGAGCACCGCCGCCGGTAAGCTTCAGTTTTTCGTAATTATTTGGCCCCCTGAGGGCCCTAGGGTTGTTTTATCACAGGGACCGATGCAAGTGTGGCCGAATTCGGCCGAAAACGACCGAAAACGGCCAACCCAAGGTGAATCGCCGCCGCAAGCAGCGGCGCCGTCGCCGGAGCACGGTGGAGCCACCGTGCCGGAATTGCGATATTGGCCGAAAGGAGCCCTGAGCCTAATTTGGGATTTTTGGGACACGTGCAGGTACCAGTTGTGCGTTTCAGTTCCCCGAAAAAAATTCAGAAAAAATTAGGGACAGCCTGTATGCGCACTTTAGAGCCGTATTCGGACCCCGAAATAAGTAAGGATTCCTCACCCTATTTCTTATCACGGTATTAAAGTGCAATAAATAATAAAATGGTATTTCATGAATCAATAGCTGTGTGAAATTGTTTGAGGTTGCTAATGGAGCCCGAGTCTGGTGTATTTGTCGGTCAGTTGTTATTTATTCTATTTTATAGTTTTAAATGCAGTATGATGTCTGATATTTTTATTTCATAGTTTCGTGTGCATGTATCACTGTTTCATTGATTATAGACTGAATGACTGAGAACCCGATGTTGTGTGTTGTCTTATTGGCGTGAACTACCGGTTTGCATGTTTGTGTGTGATTTGATGATGCTGACTGAGGAAAAAGGGGGATGAAAGGTTATGAAAATTGATAATTGTATAATGTGGTCAGCTTGACTAGATATCCTGGGAGATGGTGGACGGACCGGGTCCGTAGGGAACCCTACCGGGACTGTGGTCTCTCATACCGGACGGGGTATGGAGACCTTATGTGTTTTGGCGCCCATACCAGACGGGGTATGGGGACGGCCAATTTCACCCTCATATCGGACGGGATATTGAGATTTATAGTTTTGGCGCCCATACCGGACGGGGTATGGGGATGACCCTGGAATCTGATTACAAGTGTTAAGGGTTCACGAGTAGCGGGACCCCTATGGATCCCCATGGATACTAGTAGGCTGGTAAATGAAGAAAAATATGTTGTGTAATGATTGAATTGCAAAAGGCGTGATAAGTATTATGTTATACAGCTCATATGATTTCATGATGA
>NW_019014687.1:3211353-3230301 GCF_000150535.2 Carica papaya
ACTCAGTCTAGATATGAAAGTCATCGATTTTAGGGTCTTGCAAAGTTTGTTTCTCTAAGGCAG
Source organism: Carica papaya (assembly GCF_000150535.2). The sequence goes on from NW_019014687.1 coordinate 3,211,417, forward strand.
TCTACAAAAGCCTCTTCTTTATATTGCTCTGCTCCATCACTCTTTCTTCGTTGTCTTATTTCTTTTGGCAAGATTTGATTAAAATTTCAAGGCGGCCTGTACCTCCCTGAGTATAAATTGCAGAATGCATTGATCTTACAACAAAATCTTGGCAGGATGCAATTTTGGAGATGAAGGATTGTTTTTCCTTGCGGAGAGCTTAGGATATAACCAGGTGAAGAGTTCTTTACTTGTGTATATCCACTCTGTGACATTTAAGATGACCTACATGGTTATATCATGATTAAACTACTTGTTAAAGGAAAGAAAAGAACAAAATATTGCTGAAGTTTTTTCTCATATTGTCCAGAATGATATATAGCATGCCATCTTAAAATACTTGTATCCAGGGAGCTGGGTGTAGATGTCCTTTTTGAGTTTACTTAATATCTCTCTTTTATATTTTAGACATTAGAGGAGGTAAGTTTTGCTGCAAATGGAATTACTGGGGCAGGTTTGAGAGCTTTTGATGGTGTTCTTCAATCAAATTTTGTTCTAAAGACTCTCAATCTTTCTGGAAACCCTATTGGAGATGAAGGAGCGAAGGTTAGCACAACTCTGCCATTGTATTTTTATTAAAGAAAACAAATTTATGTTACATTCAAACAACATATTTCATACAGCTACATGCATATTTAGTATGTAAACCTTCTTATGTCCTAACAACTGAAATTCTGTAATATTTTTCCTTTCTGGTAATTTATTGTCGATATTGAATTGAGAACAGCATGTCAGAGAGTTACTAATAGTTTTTTTATTATTTGAATAGCAAGGTTTAACCTGTAAGTCTGTTTTGGTGAGGAACTTCTTGTTTTTTTTTCAGTTATGACCTACAGAGGGATGCTTCAAGTATAATTACTAAGATGTACACTGTATTTGTCCTATTGACTCGTTTGTGAGGTTTTTTAGCTTTGTTTTTTTATCACCTGTGATTTTGTGTATTTGTCCTATTGACTCGTTTTGTGAGGTTTTTTAGCTTTGTTTTTTTATCACCTGTGATTTTGTAACTCATAAATTAAAATATAGGCTATAATGATACTGAAAGACGAGAAGTGCTCCCTTAAGCAGGGAAGAGCTCAAACTAAATCAATGTGGTTTGAGCATGTCCATGATATACTGGCTGCATAAGATTTTGGGACTGCCTCTGTTTTCCTTGTTGATTTATTTCTTCTTTCAATGTTTATTCTTTATAATTTTTTTGTTCAGTCAAGTTTATGTGCTGGAGAACTATTTTATGTTGACAGTGCTTGTGTGACATATTGGTGGGCAATGCTGGCATTGAAAAGCTGCAGCTGAACAGTACTGATTTAGGTGATGAGGTAAGTTCATATTTTATATATATATATTTGAAATAAAGTTCATATTTTATATTAAAACTATTTTTTTTAGATGAAAAGAAAGTGTATATTCACAAGGCACCAAGGGGGTGTAATCCACATACAAAGGTATTACATATTAGTTAACCAATCAATAATATACCCAAAATCATCCACCCTATACACTTCCTGCCCAAAATTAAAGATCCAAAAAGATATAACCATCTGTCTCTACTTTTAATGAAGTCATTTTTTACCACTTTGAAGATATTAAACTAATAAATGTGACCATAGATTTGTGTGCCTCTTGAAGGCTGGAGCACCTTTCTGTAGTTGATGATATGTCTGAAGTTCACTTTTATATGCAGGGTGCAAAGGCTGTTGCAGAGTTATTGAAGAAAAATTCAAGCTTGCGAGTTCTTGAACTAAATAACAATATGATTGAGTATTCTGTATGTCCTTGTCTTCAGATTTCCTGTGAATTGAATTGGCCAAAATTTGAAACTGATCCTGTTTATATTTAACTTTTGAAATGGAAGTAGGGATTTACAAGTTTAGCTGGAGCACTTCTGGAGAATAATACTATACGCAGTATGCATCTTAAGTGAGTTAAACTCTTTACATTTTCCTTTTTCCTTTTGGGTGGTGGAGGACTGAAAGAGTTTGATGGAGGACAGGTTATAACGTTTATGTGTGTACATATATATATATATGTATATTTGTATATAGTAATTTTTGACATAGTATGTAGTTCATCTGTGTTAATTGGCTGGGTGCATCTTTCTTCCTGCAACAGTTTCTGTATAAAACTTTTCTTATGCTTTTCTGGAATCAATTAATCTGGAAGTTTGTCTAATATTTTTTTGTTGTTCAAGTGGCAACTATGGTGGTCCTTTGGGAGCTAATGCTTTCTCAAAAGGCCTTGAAGGGAACAAGTCTTTGCGGGTATATTTCCTATTCATTTCATTTCTTTTTCTTTCCTCGTTTAGGAAGATCTGCTACAAGACTGATGATTATTCATTAGTAGCTTTTTCAAAAATTATATTATCTGGACACATGATGCCTAAATACATCTCTAAGTAAAAGTCAATCAGTTAGCTGATTTCAATGAAATAAGATTTATATTATCATTTGTTTATATTATCTGTTTCATTTATTTCATTGAATTTCAAGAGAAGATAACATATTATGGTCAAGTTCGTTTGATAAGGTAATGAAATTTAATAACTGAAATCTAATATACTTCTGTATTTTTTCATCAAAATGAAGGTGGCATAATTCTTGTTTTCGTAATATACATGTATAATTTTCGATTATTCTTCATTAGCTTTTTCTTCCATTACACAGTGGCGATGAACCTTATAACACTGTACTGTTCCATTTATCAATAACTAAAAAATGCTGGCCATTGTGAACATGGAATAAGCTAGCACAATCTGCTGAACATTGATCTAAACATCTTGACATGAAAGCAAGGCATTTGGTTTTGAGAGATGAATAAGATTTGCAGTTGAATGATGCATTCAGGAACTTCATCTACATGGAAACTCTATTGGAGATGAAGGAGTCCGGGCTTTGATGTCAGGCTTAGCGTCGCATAAAGGTATTTCTTTTGCCATGTTGATTACTAGTTGTCAAGTTCTTTTGCTTTGTGCACCAGTTTTGCAGTTAGCCTAACGTGCAATTTGTCCATTAGGGAAACTTAGTCTTCTAGATATTGGCAACAATTCGATTAGTGCAAAGGGTGCTTTTCATGTTGCTGAGTATATCAAGAAGAGCAAGAGCTTGCTTTGGTTGAATCTTTACATGAATGACATTAGCGATGAGGTATCAATATTTCAAACTGATTAATGAAATCTCCCCTTCAGTTCTATATACCATTGATTTGCTTCTGGCATAGTTAAGAGAACTCTTCTATGATCTCAGTTGTAAATCAAAGCGACAAAATCAAATGCCATATTCTGTACTTATAATTTGGATGGCATGGAAGATGGTTAGAATGCTCATATGCTTGTTCTCCTCTCTGTTTTTGTCAAATTAGTATTTAGTTTAATTTTCAGGATGTTAAAATGGCTTGCTTTTGGATCTCCCTGCTTTGTTGACAATTTCAGTAATTTGTCAGGGAGCTGAAAAAATTGCTGATGCTTTGAAGCAAAATCGATCCATAACAACAATAGACCTGGTGAGAGGAGAAGCGTGTATATTATATCTGATGTAATTTGTTGAAGTGATTATAAAGGCCTTAAAGAAACCACACTTTTAAGGATACTAACCAGTGTTAATGGTACAGGGTGGAAATAACATCCATGCTGAGGGAGTCAGTGCTATAGCTCAAGCTCTAAAAGATAATAAATGTTATTACAACTGTGAGTTTGTTGCAATCAAATTGATCTTTTTCTCTCTCCTCTTTCCCATGTTGATCTGAATTTGGATGTAATGGTAAAGTTCTCCTCTCTCTCTCTCTCTCTCTCTCTCACACAGTTGGAACTTGGTTATAATCCCATTGGACCTGATGGAGCAAAGGCGATATCTGAAGTTCTTAAGTTTCATGGAAATATAAAAACCCTTAAACTTGGATGGTGTCAGGTAAGCTGTTAATATCAACTCCTGTAAATTGTCTTGATGTTTTCGTTTTTAGATAATGTGATATGAAAATTGTTTGCAGATAGGGCCAGAGGGTGCAGAAGCAATTGCTGATACCTTGAAGTACAATAATACCATATCAGTTCTGGACTTGCGGGCAAATGGACTTAGAGATGAAGTTGCAACATAACTGATTAAGATGCCAGATTGTTGTTTTTGGCAGCCATTTTAGCTATATCTGTCTCATTTATGGATATATTATTTGCAGGGTGCAGTCTGTTTGGCTCGCAGCTTGAAAGTGGTGAATGAAGCTTTAACATCAATTGACTTAGGATTCAATGAAATAAGGGTAAATAAGTTATCTTCTCTTGCAAAAAAATTGGTTGTACATTTTTTTGTTTTGTTTCATATTTTACCTCTATATTCAGGATGATGGAGCTTTTTCCATTGCTCAAGCCCTTAAGGCAAATGAAGATGTTACTATTACATCAATGAATCTTGCCAACAACTTCCTAACAAAATTTGGACAGGTAACATTTACCATTGCTTGTTTTCTTTATATTTGTAGTGATCATCTATGCTGATTAATTATTGGATGATGCAGAGCGCATTGACAGATGCAAGAGATCATGTATTTGAGATGAGTGAGAAAGAAGTCAGCATTTTTTTCTAGGAGAGTTCAGCTTACAGAGGACAAGTAGTAGTTTAAGGTAGTATCTTAGTAAGGATCATTCTTTTGTGAATATTCTTCCGGCAAAATTTTGGTAAGAGCTCCAACTATAAGTTATAATTTTTGAGCTTATACCGGCATCCACATATTGAGGAAGAGCAACTGCTGTTTATACTGACTTTAGCTCCGTCAACAATAAACATATAAGTTTTGTTCTCTTTTATTTGGCTTTTCAAGCCAAAATAGCTTTTCTGCTTCCTGAATTTTCAGCTGGCAATCTACAGTTGGAGTTTATTGAATCAGTATGTGGTGTCATGATGCTATGATCTATTTGACATAGGTAGGCTTTGATGATACCCTGAATTATATGCTTAAACTAACTGATCCTACACTTCTCATATCTTCCTGAAGTTGGGAACATTAGCCTGCCACGTAGGCAGATGTTAATATTGGTATCAGACCCATTAGGAGCTTATTATTTTAGGTAAAACTAATGTAGCTTTTACTATTTAATAATGCTATAATTGGTGCATTTGGTAGAAGCGAGATTTTTGGGAAATTAAATAGAAAAGTGAAGATTGCATGAGTAAAGTAGATACTGTGAGAAAATATAAGACAAATATAGCCACAATTCTTGGATGGCCCAAGAAACTTAAGAACTGGATTGGGAGATGATAAGACATGGAATTCATGGATTGTCTTTGTGGGTCTCTTATGCGGTGAACCCGGCTTTTTGGATTGTTGTTAAACTTGCTTCTTGGAGCGGATACCCACTTCGTGGGGCAAAATATTTCTTGGTACTAATGTTTGAGGAGTGGAGGGGAGCTGAATGGTATGGGTATTCACGAGGCTTTGGTTATGGGTTCTTTTTGAAGGTTGGATATATAGAATGAAAAACTTAGGATGCCTCGGAGATGTGATGCTAACATTATTTTGGTGTAACTTTCTAATATGTTATCTGAATTCAGTCAGCAGTAATTAGTTAAAATTGTATAATAATTGTTATGTTAACATTCAGTGATGTTTATACAAAGTTGCTAAATTATTATGAAATCATTATTATTAAATGATAGAAACATGGTTTCTCTCGAGTTCCATTGTAAATTCCAAATCCCTTTGCTTGATGAGACACTTTCTATCGTTTTCCTCTGTAAATCCCTCACAAGATTGTATACTCATGATCCCATAGTCATGGTCTTTTTCCCCTCGTCTGAGTATTGTAGGACGGCGTGATGTGGAAAATAGAAGCAAAAAGGAAGGAAACAAATGGTGGTAATGAATTGCCGAAAGCAATACTTTAGTCATCTAATTTTTTCAGGTTTGTAGAACCCGACAGGAACCCAGTAGGAAATATCTAACAAGAACCTTGTCAAAACTTTGCTTGACTCTAAATTAAGCGGCGCAACAGACGGAAGAAAGGGTCCTTTGTTCTCGATTACTCCTTCACATATACAATAATATATTTTTTGTTTCCATATATATTGTCTTATTTATTAACTAACACTATTAATTTTTTAAATAAAAATCTGAGTATTTATTTTTATTTTTTGTAAATATATTGAATACTATAATTTTTTGAATAATTTTATTATATTTATATTGAAAGCAAGTATAGTGAATTTTCCTAATGTCTAATTTTTTTTTTAATAAAAAAATCTGTGTGAAAGCTTTCTACTGTCTTCGGGTATTAGATGACTATAAGTTTATATTTTTACAGCAGAGTGGGTATGAAGATTGATCTTTCTCTTGAGTTCCTCTAATTTTGTTTCTTTATTAAGTTTTTCATTGATCATGTTAAAGCTTGGGATTTTGTTAGAAAAATGTTTTCATAAATATTTGATGGTAAAATTCGTTTTGATAATTGCTAAAAGAATTTTGGGTTTTCGAAAATTCATAATAGAAGGTGATTCCAAAGAAACAATAATTGAATTAAGAAACGCTATTCAAAGGAGTACTCTTATTACTAATTTTATGAACTAATATTAATTTTATGTTATTAGAAACTTAATTTTTTAAATTAATTATTGAAAAAATTGACAATCTCATATTAGGGTTATGGTTTCAGCGTTATCAAGTGACATTATCATACGTCCAATTATTTAAGATAAATTTATAAAATGCAAATATTTTCATAACAAAATAAAATAAAAAAGGTAAAATTAAATTAATTATAATTAAATAATGTATTTTTACATTTTCCTTTCATTTCATCACACATGTGACGATCTAGGATTACCGCATTCTATGACATCACTCGTACACGTATATATATATTTGTGATCATGCATACGCTAATTTATTATACAACTTTTAATGAGTTTCCAAGATTTTTATGTACCCAAAAGTCACCTAACACGCATTGACAGATAAATAATCAGTACTAACATAGAATTACTTAACCACATGATCAAACGTATTTAGATAACTAATCACTATATACATATGCATATGTATATGTACATCCATTAAAAGAATTTACAATCAAAATCTACAAGCAATAAAAGCTTGAAAATAAATCACAACCTACCATTAGAATAAATTACTGCAAATCAAATTTCATTGGCAGCATAAAATTCAAAAGAAGGCAAGAAAGTTACTCTCAAATCTACCAACTTGGATAAAACTTTCTAATTATGGGAAAAAAGATTGAATCTACAAATTTGCTAGTATATATTAATTACATTACTTCTTTAACGCGTACAAGCTAGCTACTCTCAACCAACGTTGATCAATTATAAGAATAAACGAAGTGAAATCACAAAATTCAAACAATCAGAAATTAAACAGATCGAGCAAGAGAATTAGAGAAATGGAGGAGAGAAAGAAGGAAAATCGCCATGTAATAGTGCTGCCATATCCATCGCAAGGCCACCTTAACCCTCTTCTTCAATTTGCCAAATGCTTAGCCCATAAGGGCTTGAAAGTCACCCTAGCCACCACCCATTACACTGTCGACTCCATTTGTGCAGCCAACGTCGGGGTCGAACCAATCTCCGATGGGTTCGACCAAGGCGGCTATGCACAATCCGGGAATGTGGAGGCCTTCCTCAACTCATTCAAGGCAAATGGGTCCAGAACCCTGTCTGAGCTCGTCAAGAAATTCCAAGACACAAACGATCCAGTTTGCTGCATCGTCTACGATTCTTTTTTTCCTTGGGCACTTGACGTGGCCAAACAACATGGCATATATGGCGCCGCTTTCTTCACCAACTCTGTTACAGTTTGTTCTATTTACTGTCATATACATTACGGGCTGATTAAACTGCCGGTAAAGCTTGAAGACACGCCATTGTTGCTTCGTGGCCAACGTTCCTTAAATTTGTGTGACTTGCCAACTTTTCTCACGAGTCCGGAAAGTGACACTGCGTACTTGGCCATGAAAAGGAATCAGTTTAGCAATTTGACCGAGGCGGATTGCATATTTGTAAACAGCTTTGAGGAATTAGAACGCGAGGTATAATTATTTTGCCACATGCATATATACACCACACACACACACACACGTACATACATTATTTACCGCCGATTATCATGAGCTATATGTATGTGTGTGTGTGTGTGAGATAGGAGGCAAAGGGCATATCAGATCTCTGGCCAGCGAAGTTGATAGGTCCAATGGTCCCATCAGCTTACTTAGACGGCAGAATCATAGGAGACACCGTATACGGGTCTAGTCTCTGGAAGCCGCTGAGTGAAGAATGCAAAGAATGGGTAGACAAGAAACAGCCTGGATCTGTCGCGTATGTCTCATTCGGAAGCATGGTGTCATTGACACAAAAACAGATGGAGGAGATAGCATGGGGCTTAAAAGCCATTGGCTTTCGTTTCCTCTGGGTTGTCAGAGAATCTGAACGAGCCAAGTTGCCAGATGGGTTCATGGAATCGACAAAAGAACAGGGTCTAATAGTGTCGTGGTGCAACCAGCTGGAGATTCTAGCGCACCCAGCGATCGGGTGTTTCGTGACGCATTGTGGGTGGAACTCGACGCTGGAAGGGGTGTGCTTAGGTGTGCCAATGGTGGGTATGCCGCAGTGGAGTGACCAGATAACTAATGCTAAATTTGTGGAGGAGATATGGGGAGTAGGGGTATGGGGGAAGGAGGATGATGGAGTTGTGAAGAAAGAAGAAGTGATGAGGTGCTTGAAGGAAGTGATGGAAGGGGAGAGAAGCGATGAAATCAAGAAAAATGCAGTTAAGTGGAGGGAGTTGGCCATTAAAGCTGTGAGCCAAGGAGGGAGCTCTGATAAGTTTATTAATGAGTTTCTGCAACTCCTAGAACAGTGATGGAAACAAAGCAAAGAAAAGCATGAACATGGAAAATGAAAATGAGTTTAGGATCTCTTTGTTTAGTTTTTAAAATTCAATAAAAATTCATACATTATCAGGAATTAAATAAAACAGAAAGTACAGTTCAGGAATGAGAATTTAGAACCTGAATTCTTGTTTCTTGTTCAGTTTTGCTGAGCCATTTTGGAACTCGTAAAACCCTAAAAATTGAGAGAAACGATAATTATACCCTCAGATATAAAGATACTCAATGGGCTACACTAACTTGGACATTTCCTTTTCCCTTTCCCCTTTTCCCTTTTCTTTCTTCAGGTAAGTGGGCCCAAGCCCAATGATATGGAGTAAACTGACGTCATCCAAACGAAAAGGAAATTACTTATCTCGCTATTTAGTTTATTTTTTTATTAAAAATAAGTTATATTTAAAATAATAAAATTGACTCTATATTTAAAATACTTTATGTAAATTATAACCACCACATGTTTATTTTAATTTTTTTAAAATTTTCATAAATAAAATATCGATTGACAACAATGTCGATAATTTATAGTAAAAAATAATAATAATAATAATAATAATAACTTCTACTAAAAGAAAAAAAAAAGTATATATTATAAAGTTTTTAAGCAATCAAAATGAAACATGAAGAAGGCACGAGTATATATTATATAAGAGTTAGGTGTACCTAACCCAAACGTGATAGAATTGATAAAACAAAGTTAAATTTTTCCACTTCTTTTTTTTTTTTTTGGTTCTAAAGTCACACAATATTTGAATAAATTTACCTGCACATCTAATTGTTTTTACATGAAACGTAAAAATAATTAATTTTAACTTATTATATTTAAATTAATTTTAATTGTCAATAATCACATCGATAATTATAACGACAAATGGATAAAGAAAATTATTGTAAATTGTGTTTTCCAAGAAACGATATTGTTGAAATCTCCGTGTGAAGTTGACGACAATTTGACACAAAAAATATTATCAAATAAGTTCATAAAATTTGAATTTAGCTTGTAATTATAATTTATAAATTTGAACATTCAACTCGAAATTAGGTCGAGTTTAAAAGTACAATGAATTTAATAAATCAAATCGGTTTGACGAGTTTCGATTTTTTTTTCGTTATTTTTGATTGTAGATTAATAAAAAAATAACAAAAATAAAATTTTAAAATTTTAAAATTAAAAAATTAAAAATATATTTTTAATAATTACAATAATCAAATCAAAGTGATATAAATAAAAATTTAAAATAAAAAATATACGTTTTATTATCAATAATTAAATTTTATTATCTTAATTAGAATATCTGGATTAATTGGCTGGTTCAAGTGCTCTTTTATCTGTTTTCTGATTTTAATTTACTTCCAAACTTCACTGAATAACATACGATTCCATTTTAAAAAAATAATTTTAAAATTCATAAAGGACAAACCAAACCACCAACTCCAATAATAAAAGAGACGACATCCCCTCGATCACACCACTAGCTACCAGAGGCCAGAGCATACATCAATGGAGGAGAAGAAGTGCAGGGGCCATGTGGTACTGATGCCATATCCAGCCCAAGGCCACCTGAACCCTATCCTCCAATTCGCGAAGCGTCTGGCTGCTACAGGCCTCAAGGCCACTCTAGCCACCACTCCCTACACAGTCAAGGCCATTTTCGCCCCAACCGTTGCCGTCGAAACCATCTCCGACGGCTTCGACGAAAGCGGAAGTCGTCAAGCCGGAAATGCCGAGCTCTATATCGAGTCTTTCAAGATCAATGGCTCCAGAACTCTCTCTGAAATCATCCACAAATACCACGACTCAGACTCCCCTGTTAATTGCATCGTCTACGATTCATTTTTGCCGTGGGGGCTTGATGTGGCCGAGAAACATGGCGTATATGGAGCCTGCTTCTTCACCAACTCCCTCACCGTCTGCTCCGCCTTATGTGCTGTACAACGCGGCATAGTTAAGCTCCCAATAAAGCCCGAAGATACACCTTTGTTCCTCCCTGGCTTGCATCCCTTGAATTACAATGACTTGCCGACGTTTGTCACCCGCCATCTGCATGCTTACCCTGCATATTTATCTCTGCTTATGAGTCAGTTTTCCAACATTGACAAGGCCTGCTGTTCGTTCGTGAACGGCTTTAAGGGATTAGAAGAAGCCGAGGTAAGAATTCAGAATACTGATCTTTAATCTGAAACTTTTCCAAAATAACTGCTAATAGTTTCCAATGTCGAAAAGGGTGGTAGAGAAACACCAAAGGTTTTTTCAGCGAAGTTGATCGGGCCGATGATCCCGTTGGCGTATCTAGATGGGGGGATCGAAGGAGACAAAGGATACGGGTCGAGTCTATGGAAGCCATTAAGTAAAGAATGTATGGAATGGCTAGAAACAAAGGAAGCTGAGTCAGTAGCATTTGTGTCTTTTGGAAGCATGGGAGCAATGTCGGAGAAGCAGATGGAAGAGATAGCGGAGGGGTTGAAGGAGAGCAGGCTGAATTTCCTGTGGGTAGTACGAGACACAGAGAAAACCAAATTGCCTGATGGGTTCCTGGAGTCAAGCAAGGAGAAGGGTCTAATCGTGCCATGGTGCAACCAACTAGAGGTGCTGGCTCATGAAGCAGTGGGATGCTTCGTGACGCACTGTGGGTGGAACTCAACTCTGGAAGGGCTTAGCTTGGGCGTACCCATGGTGGGTGTGCCGCAATGGACGGACCAGTTTTGTGATGCCAAGTTTATAGAGGAGGTATGGAAGGTAGGGGTGTGGGCGAAGGAGGATCCAGAGGGAGTTGTGAGGAGAGAAGAGATTGTGAGATGTTTGAAGGACTTGGTACAAGGGGAGAGAAGCCAGGAGATTAAGCAGAATGCTAAGAAATGGAGCGAGTTGGCTAAGGAAGTAAGTAGTGAAGGAGGCAGTTCCGACATGAGCATTAAGGAATTTGTTGATCATTTTACGATTTCTCGTGGGAATGGAAAGGTTTAATAAATGTCAACCATCCTTCTATGGGTTATTAATAATACTTTCACTCTGGGTGAGTTTAAATTTTATTTTATTTTTAAAATATATAAATTTTATTTTCAAAAATATAAATTATTATTATTTTTTTAAATTTTCTTTTGACCATTAACACTGGCATGGACACATGAAAAATACAGTAAGCTGGATAAAAATTTTAACATAATATTTTACAATTATTTTTTAATTTTAGAAAAGAGTATTGAGTTTAAAAATAATTTTCTTTTTAAATTTATGTTATAGTTTTATTATCATTCATTTTTCAACAAACATTAATACATATATATAAAAGTAATACTAAGAATTGATAGATGTTAATTCTACAAGTTTTAGAAATAATTTTATTTCATTATTTAAAATAACAATTTAATTATTTTAATCATCCATTAATTAAAAACTTTTTTATTCAAAAATCTAAATATAAAAAATTAATTGTTAATTAACTAAATATATTATTATCTATTTAAATTCTTCAAACATGAATAGAATTTTATTTTTAATAAATGATAACTGTATACAAATTTTTTAAATTAATTACAACGTAAAACTTACGTAATTAAGTGTTAAAATTATAAAGGGTGTGTAACACAGGATAAACCTCCAGACATTTAGTTTATGTTCAAACATATAACACTAAACATGATGGAACCGACACTGAACCACCATTACTTACATTTTCGACCACCACTGTTGTTGTACGCGACAAATTTACACAGTGAATATACAGGAGCTATCCCTTTCGATTTATTGATAGAAAAAAAAAAACTAATCAATAGATTTTATATACTTAAAACTTTTACACAACAAAATGCATGAACTGAAGAATCCATGTGATATAAAGAATTAAGTACAACTAAGTTACGTACAAAAATTGCGATAATCTAAAAGACAGACAAGATACTAACACTCTTACGCCATTGTCAATTCAACATTTGATGCATCCTTGAGTTTGCCGGAACCTGCATAATTATATATAAGTATGTTCAATGACAAGCAATCAGAATAGTAACAAATTTTTTAACTTGCCACATTTGATCCTGTCTTACTGCCTTGTGAGGATTTAGATCAGTAAAAGTAAATTATTTGGCAGGGCAAACAAAGCTCTCACCTCTCTTCTTAAGCTTATTTCGGAAGCTTCTTTTCCTACTAAATGCTGTTTCCTGTAACCATAAACAAATTATTAATTCCAATTATAACTGCAAAAGGTGCAAACTGGAAGTGTATGGAATGTATTTGGAATTTTTTGTGACTAATATGCATGACCAATCATCTTTCAGAATAATAACTTGCTAAAAGATTTTGCAGCACCAATCATCCAACCAAATGTTATAGTGTTTGGAGGAGAGAGGACAAAACAACAAAATTATTTCTGCAACATAACACTGAAAGATCCCAAGAATTACCATAGGTTGACCCAGTTTTGCAGCCTGATGAATTGCATCAACTAGATCCCTATTAGAATGTGTGTACAAGCTAGTGATAAGTCCATATTGGCCAGCTCGAGCTGTGCGACCCACCCTATGCAAGAAATCCACAGCAGAAGTTGCAAAGTCGGCCTATAGAAGAAAACATTGCAATTAGGCAGTAGGAGTTAGAAGTCTGAATTCAACATTCCTGAAAGTAATTTTCTGCATTAAATTAATCATATTTGAAAATGTTTGTTCACAATATACCACATAGATAATCTCGTGACCTGTTCTCACTCTTTCAGCAACTGTAGTGGCAAATTTTATGTCAAATGCATGAATCCATCTTTTCATTTTTCAAAGCAATAGCATCAGTTGGATTTTCATTTATTTGACAAATGCATCCAATAAAAGAGGCAAGATACCAGGCTGATGTGGAAAAAGAAAAAGCACCTGAATAACATGTGAAACATTAGGGATGTCAACACCACGTGCAGCGGCATCGGTGCACACCAGAACTCCACCTTTCTGTTTGAAATCAGCTAAGGTTCTAGCACGCTCCTCCAATGACTGATCTTTGTGGTATCTGTAACATTCAATCCCAGCTCTCTGCAATATATTAGCCACAGCTTCAACAGCCTCAACAGTGTTAGCAAACACCATGGTTCTAGTTATATCAGTGCCATGATCCAACCCTCCAGGTCCAAAATGCTGGTTCACAGCCTCTATGAGTGCATCCACCTGGCTGTCAACTGTGACTTCAATCCACCTCTGCTTTAACCTGAAATGCAAGAAAAACTAAATTAACCTAATACAGATCTCTCAGAATGAGGGAGAAAATGTGTACAGCACCATGTATAAAGCCATGCATATGTAAGACAAATTTGATCCATCCTACATTGATAAGTTTAAAGAGCACCAAAACCAACAGCAATTTCTTGGTAAGACTACATGTAGCCTAGGACCTGCTTGAATTGGGAAAACAAGTTCCACCATGTCCTAAAGTTTCAAACTCTTCACCTGCTATGGTAGTTAAAGCACATTATTCTTGTTTGGTGTCTTTATGATGTCAAATCAATTCGATATCAGTAACACATATTTTAGATAACACAAGATGCTGCCAAGATGATTTATGAGCTTAATAAAGCAAATTATCAGCCTGAAGGCAGTTAAATTTACTACACAAGATTTTTCTTTAAAGACAAATAATAAAATTTACCAAAGAACAAGATGAAAAGGGAATAAATGGACGTAACCTGGGATTATGACAATGTAGATAGGTTCCACTAACCCAATTTGCATCTGGAAACATATGTTTCAGAACTGCCCCAGAAGTCTTCTTTCCATTAACAGGAAGGGTGGCTGCAACAAAAATGTATTGTTTACTGCGTTCATAAATCTTTCTCACTCTCCTCCAGTCTCTTCTTTTATCTGAGACAGTTTCGATTTCAATTGTTGAGTCAACATTAGCGTCAATATCAGAAATTTCCTCCCCTTCAGAGATGGTATCATCTTGAAGGTCTTCTTCATTGTCCAAATCAGAATGTGAAGGAGAATCGGAATTTAATTGTGTTGAATCTTCAAGCCTAGATCTATTCGTTTGAGACAATAGCTTTTCATCAAAACGGAGCATGTGTAGCAGACGAATAACTTGATTCTGGAAGCTCCCACAGAGAAGCATATCTGCTTCATCAAAGACCTGCAAGTTATTTTAAAGACGAGTCAACTATAGACTTGTTAATTTCTCACAAAGGAAAAATGAATTATTTGACAAAGAAAAAGTACATACTACATATTTCACAGCCCTAATAAAATCCAAGCGACGCTGTTTTTTAGAGTCCATATTGTTCAGAAGAGCAGCTGGGGTGGATACAATAATATCTGGTTTATTAACTGGCCAACCCTGCAGTCAAAGCTTCTAATATGTAAGGGCTCTGGGTACAAGCTAACATGAGAAAAGACATAATAAACAATGTTGTACAGTGCCTACAAATTGCATCTGACAAACTGCAAGAAACCCATTCAACAAAATGTACAGTAGTCATTCCACGAAGATATGCATACAATATTAATTAGACAAATCAGAGAACCAGTACCTGTCGTCCACAGACACTTGTAACTCTCAGAAGTGGTTCCCCATCATCACCCAGGAGACGATTAGCCATTTGGACTACTTGTTCACAGAGCAACACATTTGGGCAAAGTACAAGGGAAAGCCTATGGGGAGAATTCGATCCTTGATTATTATCAGTTTTCCCTGAATCATTAAGTGCGCAGCATAGTTTATCAATTACAGGAGCTAGGTAGCCATGTGTTTTACCACTACCAGTTTCTGCTGCAATCACCACGTCCTTCCCCGAAAGTATGGATGGAATGCAAGCAGCCTGAAACAAAATTATCAGAAATGAAATAAGAATAACCAGAAGCTGATATGACGGAAAAAAAGGAGTAACCAGTGCTTGGTTCACTTCAGGAGTCTTGTAGTAGTGAAGTTCTTGTGGAGATGAGTGGGGCTTCTGATCAATGATTAGTATGCAAGTATACTGTTTCTTTTCGAGATTCTCCCTCATCCATGATTTCCAATTAGAAATCAACTTAAATTTTAGACCTTTCGATTCCTCTTTTTCTTTCCATTTTTTGAAAAAGCAAAAACACATCAAGAAAATAACTGATCATTCTCAGATAAACAAAGTATGCCAAATGATTAAGAAAACTAAATCGAAGAAAATCTCAGATAAACAAAGAAAATGCTCCATTTTCTGTCGCAGAATATGCATAAAATCACTAAAGTGCTAGAAACAAAAGCACCTGAACCAGAGATGGTCGATCAAATCCAGAATTGTACAGAGCCCGGGAAACTTTATCGGATAAACCGAGAGACCGCCAGGAAACAGTGTCGTCAGCGAAGAATGTGTCCCCTCCTTTTCCATCTGCTGCAACAGTAGCAGCACTAGTAACGAAACCCCGAATCCATTTCCCATTTGGTTGATTGAGCCATAAAAAGCGAAATCTAGGAGACGAGGACGGTGAACAATTAGAAAGAACTGAAAGTGAGCGCTTAAAATAGGATGAGAGCTTAGGTGTCGATGATACTGATAGTCCGTAAAAATGGAGAATCGACGCAGAATGATGCAAAATCATTAGCTTTTATTTCGAGATGGATGTTTCCTTTCAATAATATGATGAAATGTTCAAATAACTGAGCTTGTGCTGCAAAAGTTGCAATAGAGAAGATAGAGGTTTAGGGTTTAAGCAGCGAGAAGACTCAATTTTTTCCACCGTTTGTTACAAAACGGTGACGTACTATCCAATACTACAGTCCATCTACTCTTCGGACAATAGCCTATAACGAATTGACATATGGCATATGCGGTCAAACTCCATTGACTTGTTCGTAGTCAACGTTAACTAAAGTGACACATTTGACATTTAATAGGTCGTTGTACCAAAGAGTGGGTAGAAACTGTAGTACTGGATTTATGTTTCCTCGGTGAAGCTTTCAGTTCTTTTTTTCCGTTTTTTAAGGGAAAAAAAGTGAGAAACACCCGGAAGAAGAAAAACAAAAAATTGAAAAATGGTGCGAAAGCCAACCAGAAATCGAGCTCCGTCTCCTGATCCAGACGGAATATTCCAGGGAATGGTCGTTTTCTTGGTCGAAGATGGTGTTAAGTCACGTCGATTGCAGGTTTCATTATTGTATCTTCTCGTTTCTCGGTTCCAGTATAGCATGTTTTGGCGTATTCTACAATTTTTTGTCTTATATTCGAAAATATTAACTTCCATTTTAGCATATTAATCTCTTGTTTTTTTTTTCTTTTGCGTGTGAAATAAGATTTGGAAGCAAAAGCTGGTGCAAATGGGAGCTATATTTGAGCAGCGCTTGTCAAAGAACGTGACTCATGTGTTTGCTATGGACTCAAGTGCTCTTCTTGGGAAAGTTAGCAGAGAACACTTGTCTGGCTTTAAAGGAGTGAGTTCTCAATCTCTGTTTTTTTTCCTTTCCTTATTCTTTTCTTTCACTTTTTTTTTTTTTGTAACCAATCACATTTCCATTTACAATAGTTCAATTTAGTAAGGTAACTGATGACTATGTCTCAATTTGTAGCAGGAACATCGTGCATTAAGTTTGGTATATAAATGACCTTTTGATTGTCAGTTGCCATGTCTTAACACAATTCAGGTTGAGCACATGCTAACCAATAATCAAATAATAATTTTTGTCCAACTTTAGAAAATGCTTGGTTAGGCAACAAAAAGAGTTGGCCTGTCATCTATGGTTCCTTACTTTGTCTGTTTCTATTTGCATTAGCTTTACATATAAGCTTCTGACTGCATCTTGCGGTATATTCTTAAGTGGCTAGTATCAGAAAAACATAGAGGTGAAAAGGATATCTGGATAAGCTAAGTTTCTCGTCTATATTTATGGTTTCTGGGATCTAGTTTTCATGTTTCTACATAGCTAACTCTGAGAAAAGTTTGTTATTATGCTATAAGATTGTTCAAAGCTTGATGATTCATGTCTACTGCTTGCTGCAGCGTGTTTTAAATTATCAATGGCTAGAGGATAGCCTGAGATTGGGGGAAAAAGCTTCAGAGGATTTATATGTTATAAAGATGGATTTGGAGGGAGAGAATCCGATAGATTGGTCTTCCGTTTCTGAGCCAGCCAGGGGAAGCACTCTTACCAGTGAAGAACCATCACCTTCTAAGAAGATTAGACCCTCACCTGAGGATGTAAAAGGTTGTTTCACAGAAAGCAGTGGAGAAAGTAAACCTCCATACGAATCACCAAATACTTCCAGAGGTTCTGATGGCTCACCTTATTCTCCAAGCCTTACAGACAGCAGTCCAAATAAGAATGTAAGAATTAGTAACTGCTACTGAGTTTTTGCCAAGAGAGTATAGACAATAAGCATTGCATTTGTAACCGTGGTAGTTATCATTTGTGGTGTATCCTTCAAGTCATCTCATAATTTCATGCTTCAATTTATTGCTAATTAGCGTGCTTGCAGTCAGCCTTGCTATACAATCCACCTGATCTAAACAGAAACATCACCGAGATATTTGGAAAACTCATGAATATATACAGGGGTGAGACTTGTATCTACTATTTGTCATTTTCCAACCAACTTCCCATAAGTCTGACATATTGTTTTTATTTTCTTTTCAAAAGCATTGGGTGATGATAGGAGATCATTTAGCTATTACAAGGCTATTCCAGTCATTGAGAAGTTGCCATTTAAGATTGAAAGTGTCGATCAGGTCAAAAACCTGGCTGGAATTGGGAAGTCCATGCAAGATCATGTAAGTGAGCATGTTGACTTGCTTTCTTGGTTTCATATGTTGGATAGAACAGAACGAGAGCATATAATGATGCAATTGACAGGTTCTTGCTTTTGTAAATGTGCATTTGAACTGCTACTTAGTAGGACTCTTCTACCCTGGTTTTGCTTATTCTTTGATAGAGCATGTCAATGAGAAATGCATTTGGTAAGTCATTGATTTTTGTAATGATATTACTTCTTTGGTTACTTAACTTTATGCCTGGTTATATTTCATTATGT
>NW_019014687.1:3230443-3265454 GCF_000150535.2 Carica papaya
AGGGCCCCCCCCCCCCCCCCAAAGCACGCGTGTTTTCCTTGTATTCCATGAAGTTTTGATTTGAGATGATAATTTCTCGGCAAAAAGTAAATCCATTTGAAGGTTTTTTTTAGAAAATCCTACTGAAAGTTTTGAATTCCTGATGTAGGACAAACAGAGTTAAGTTGTCCAATTAGAGAGTTGGGGATAAAAAAACCTACATGTTACACCTAGGGATTTTTAGACATCACATTTAAGAAGTCCTAGGTATCATAACTTAAGGGTTTGATTGCATATCACAACTAGAAAACTGAAAAAGTTTCAAAATATTATTAAATACTTAAATAAATTAACAAGTAAAACTACAAGTTAATTAGATAATAATCTCTAAACAACTATTTCTAAGTAGAATTAAATTAGGAAATAGTAAACTAATAGAATTAGGAGTATTAATCCTAATAAAAATAAGAAACTAATACTAATGATGTTAAGGATTCTAATGAGAAAAGAAATGTAAATTACTAAAATTATAATAATGCTCCTAAGTAATATAATAATAGATTCATAAATAATATAATTGTTTTACATTTAATATAATTACGATTCCTAATTTATTTAGAATTACTAAAACTCATTCTGCATCATTCTCCTTTAATTGGAGAAAACTTTTCCACGAGTTTTGAAGTGGCGAGCAGTGTAGGATACTCGACGTTCCCCTTAAAAATACAGTAACCCTTCTGCTTGATCATTTTTCAGCTGCAAACACGATGTAAACATGTAACCTTTTACGAGTGTGGAATCCTAATGCTATGATGAAATTGACATATTAGTTAATTTGTGCTTCAAGTTTCTCCTTGCATTGATCTTGTGTAAAACTCCCCGGTAGTGAAAGATCTTGAACAATTTTAATATTTTTACTCTTAGGAAAACATGACAGTTCTTCTCGTTTTTTCAATTTTGATGAGCTCCTTCTCTTTATCTTTTCCATTAACTTTAGGTGCTTTTGGACATTTACATTTATTCACTTCTTCTGTATTCAGAAACTTCAAAACTATATCTTCTATGCCATGCATAAGACAATAAGTGTTAGTAATCCCATCATACTGAGCTTTTCGATTATAAAACTGAGCTTGACCTAGAACAATATGTGTGGATGTTGTGGATGCAAATATGGAAGGCGCAGCAAGAATAGGAAATTAACGTTCAATTAAATATGATATCTTAATTAGTATTAAATTCCTAAATAGTTAGAATCTTAATTAGTAATAGATTCCTATATAGTTGAAATTTTAATTAGTATTGGATTTCTAAAAAGTTGGAATTTTAATTAGTATTAAATTCTTAAATAATACATATATAGATTTTTCATTAGTATTTGATTCTTAAATAGTGTAGGATTTCTAATATTTTATAAAATATTTCTAATTAAACTTAGATTCTAAATTAAATTAATATTTTTAAATAAGAATTGTAACCTCTATATGAAGGGAAATGTTCGCTATTGATAAAATAAGTCAGAATATTAGTTTAAACTACGAGATTGGAGCTCTCTCTAACGAGATCCAAGATTAAACTGTAATCTATTTTCATAAAAATAGGTCACTCAAGAAATTGCAATAAGGAGAAGAAACAGATTCTAGAACCGAAAATTCTAGAAAATCGCCCAGTGACAAGATCCTGGTCTCGAAATCATAACAGTGGACATCATGAGAACTATATCACACAAAGTTGGATCGCTATAAGTACCATGAGAAATAGAAACAAGACTTTTTTGAGTTACCAAAATTCTCAATTTATTTGTCCTCGCTAGTCTTTATGGTTGGATATGCGGTTGTGTTAAAAGATTGAGTTGTTCAAATGTAAATATTGAAACAAGATTTCTGCAACTTTCTTCGTGAATGACAAGTTTCTTATATTTTTTTCACAATGGGTTACACTTTGGAGAATTAGAAAACACTTTGGATCCTTTTCTATGCTAATAGTATAATTGTGCTAAACTACAATCAAGAACGACTTATCAATCCTATCATCCTTGAGTAATGACTCAATCTCTCCCTCACGATTCCACATGCTTTAAACTTTTTCCTTCACACTTTTGCAAAAGATATTGCACTAACTTTTGTGAAGAGATTGCCAATTAGGAAAAGCAAACATAATACCTGGGATCCTGCTACAATCAGTTTGAGAGAGGATAAAGCAGTCTGGCCAACCCGGCTTGGTCAACCCCAATTCAAAAAAGTTAAACAAAACACGCTTTTGCAATGTTTACTCGCGGGTGCACATATGTGGGGTTCATGCTTGATTACAGTCACCGGACAACTTGAATCATTGGTCAATTGTCTTAAATGGAGGTGGCAGTTGCTGATCAAAGGTCAGTATAAGACACAGTTGTGTAGAAATACAGGAGAGAGGCAGCGGTGGGGCCGGACCTCGTTGGCGAGTGGCATTTTCTCTGGGTTGGTTTTGTGGCGGGGCTGGGTCTGCCAATGCCAGTTAGAGCCTTTTGAAGCTAGTGGTAGAGGCGGTGCCGAATACCTCCAGGCAATGGCTGGTGAATGGAACTGGCAGCCGTTTTAGGATTTCTATGGATTTTTTTTGTTGCGATATTTTTTTTCCAGATGGGTATGGGACTGTTTGGGTATAGTATTTTGAGAAGTTAGGTATAGGATTGTTTTAGTTTTTTATCCAATTAGAGGGTTGAGGATAAAAAAATTAGATGTTACACCTAGGGTTTCTTAGACATCACATCTAAGAAAATCTTGAGCATCATACTTAAAATTTGATTGCATCATACAACTAAAAAATTGAGAAACTCTCAAAATATTATTTAATATTTGAATGTCCCAATAAGTGAAATTACAAACTAGTAATAAATAAAATTAAAATAAAAAATAGTAAACTAGTAAAATTATGAATACCAACGCTAATAAGAATAAGAAATTAATATTAATAATATTAAGAATACTAATAAGGAAGAAATTTTAAATTATTAAAACTATAATAATATTGCTAAATAATATAATAATTTATTACTAAATAGTATACTGTTTTATATGTAATATAATTACATTTTCTAATTTATTTAGAAAATCTAGTGCTAACTCATTCTGCATCAATTCCTGAGTTATAGTCTCCTTTTCTTATATCGACAAATTCTTTACCACAACTAATCATGGGAGAATGAGAAGCAAAAGTTCACCCATATATTGCAGTTATTTTTGAATTTATGGAATGCAATACTCTGTGCCAATATTCTATACTAAGTTGTTGGTTAATTTCACCATCTCACCTTGGTTGGGATGGGTATGTCCCTTCCTCTTTCGCAAGAGGTAAGGGGTTCTACACTTATGAAGCCCTTTGGGGCCATAAAAAAAAAATTGTTGGTTACTTTTTGTCCTTGAATAGTTATTTCTCAACCATTTCTAGGTACGGTCAATCAATTTATTTGGGGAAGTTTGGGGTATTGGTCCTGCAACTGCATTGAAACTATATGAGAAGGGACACCGCACACTTGTGGATTTGAAGAATGAAAATACATTAACAAATGCACAGAAGTTGGGACTGAAATATTTTGATGATATTCAAACAAGGATTCCACGTCATGAGGTCTGGTTATTATAATTCATCTCTCCTCATATTTTCTGGTTCTGCTTTTGTTCAGAATGTCTCATGTTTTTTTTTAACGCAGGTTCAAGACATGGAACTTCTGCTACAAAAAGTTGGAGAAGAAACTTTGCCAGGGGTGAGGACAATAAGTTATTGACTGGACTGGTTTTAAGTGAACTTTTGATTAGACTTTTGGATATTCCTCTGACTGAAACTAGTGGTGAACTTTAGTGGGTTGTACTTGTTATCTTTAGGATGTGGCTGCATGAATTGAACAAGCGAGTAATAAAAAAATTAGTTGACTGCCCGTCTTTGTTTTAAATTCTTCATAGTAGACTTATTGTCTCTGATTTTCTTTTGTTTATCCCTTCTTTAAGAAAATGAAGACTAAACAAAGAGGAAAGTTAGCAAAAATGTAAAATACATGTTCACCTGCATATATGTGTGCCATAACATTGAAAATTCTGTAAATAAATGTTATTGTAAAGAAGGTGGTATAAGTGCAACCAATCTGATACTTGAACTTTTTGCTTTGGAAAATTGAGGCCCACGGTAAAGATTTGAGGATTTATGGTGATCTCTGCATGTGTATTTTTGGGTAGCCATGGGGCAGGGTTTAATTAAATGGACTGTATTTGGAGTATGTTCATATGCAAATGCTTGATACAGCAATTTGTTGAATTTTCAGTTCCATAGTTATCAGATGCAAGATGTTCCATACCATTTGCATTTTCTGGTTGATTGCAATAAGCTTTTTGGTTTTCTGGTTGCCTGGATTATCTAATGGATATAACATAAGCCAGAATCTTTCACTTTTACTAACATGCATATTTGTTGTGTGTACCTAATGTAATGGTTTCATGTCTCTCTTTAAGGTGGTTATTCTTTGTGGGGGATCATATAGACGTGGGAAAGCTTCTTGTGGAGATTTGGACATTGTAATTACTCATCCTGATGGAAAAAGGTATAATGATTACTCATGCTGGTGATGTTGTTTATGTTTTAGAAATAAGTACAGAATGCCTGGCTGTTCTCTGAATAGAAAGAGGGTCACTTTTATCCAGTAATTGATAACTACAGAATGAAGGCAAAGATGGTATAGATTTTGTTATAAGGTTAATCGCAAGAGAAAGCAAGTCTCATCTGTTAACATCTTTTTGACTCAGAGAAATGCAAGACTGAATATTCAACCGTTGGAAGAAGGTAAGAGCTAATAAGAATGGTAAAGAATAAATTCCATGGTCAGTGAGTGAAGTTGAAGAATAGGCCTCTATGCTTTGTTTTCTTGTCTCCATTTTGTCAGTGAATCTTAAAACCTGGGAGACTAGACTCTGTATAAAACAGCATAAATACAAGAACTTTTATGTTGATCGAGAACAACTCTAAAAAGGTTTTTATTTTATGACATCAAGCAGAAAGTTTAGTCTGTCACTACCATATCCCATTTTTCTCAACTGTTTTTTTCTTTTTAAAAAAGTTAATCGTCTGCTTTTCTTCTGTAGCTGTTTTTCTAGTTTTGTTTTCAATGGTGATTTAATTTGTGCTTTGTCTGCAGCCATAAAGGATTTTTGCAAACATATGTGAAGCGATTAAAGGATATGAAGTTCTTGAGGGAAGATTTGGTTTTCAGTGTTCATAGTGAGGAGGTAATAAATCTTCAGTTAGCTTGGTTCTAACATGATATTAAATTTTAGAACTTTACAGAGAGAAAAAGGAAGATTATATGTCTTTTTCTTTCCACGGTGAAGGTAGAATGTTGAAGATCATCTTGTTTAATTTTTATTTTCTAGCTCATGCATATAAGGAACTGTAGAAAATATAATAATTAGAAAAATAAATTAGGATTAAAAATGGTTATTTACAACTGTTATGTGCTGTAAATGGAGGAACCATTTACAGTTGTTATGTGCTGTAAATGGAGGGAATCACCAACAAATTTGTTACAACAAATTTGTTCTTAGAAACAGAATTTTGTTAGGTTTCTCTTCAGAATTTGTTAGGTTGTTAGGGCAGTAGACTTGTATATATATGTGTGGAAATCATTCATCAAAAGAATGAAAGAATATTTTCTCTCAATTTTCTTCATGGTATCAGAGCCATACCTGATCCAAAAAGAAATTGATATCAAACTCTGCTGAGCCGTAATAAAAAATGGCCTCGGGTGAGTTTCCATCCTCTCCACCAGAAGTTTCCTCTGGTTCTTATCATCACACAGCAACAATCAGAGCTGTGAGTGAACTACCATCATCCTGTATCACAGGACATAAACTCGATGGCAGCAACTTCCTTCAATGGTCGTCGTTTGTCCGTCTCTTCATCCACGGAAGGGGGCGTTATGGGCACCTCACTGGCGAGCTCATGCCTCCTCCAGCGTCCGATGCAAATGCACAAACTTGGGAGATCGAAGACAGTATGGTCATGTCCTGGCTCATTATCTCAATGACTTCTGAAATCGGAGAGAATTTCCTTCTCTACGAAACTGCTCATGAAATCTGGAAGGCAGCACAGGAACTCTACTCTAGCAAGCAAAATACCTCTGAATATTCGAAATCGAGTCAACTCTTCATGACCTTCGACGAGGAGAACTCAGTGTCACCCAGTATTACAGTATCCTTAGTCGAAATTGGCAGCAGATGGACGCCTTCGAAGAGTGTCACTGGAATTGCCCCGAGGACGCGAAAAACTTCAAAGTCTTTGTGGAAGAAAAACGAGTCTTCAAATTCCTGCTAAGGCTAAACAAAAATCTTGACGCGATTCGGGGACGTGTTCTGAGCACCAAACCCTTGCCGAGTCTTCGAGAAGTTTTTTCTGAGGTTCGACACGAGGAGAGTCGTCGGAAGATCATGATGGGAGAGAATGACCAATCTCACCAGACTGAAAATTCTTCAGTTCTCACAACCCGAGCGATTGACAGTCGAACGAAGAAGACAAGGCCCTGGTGCGACTACTGTCGGAAGCTAGGGCACACTCGGGAATGTTGCTGGAAGCTTCATGACAAGCCAAGTGACTGGAAACCACCTTCAGGTGAGTGGAAAATGTCGAAAGCAGAGACCTCCAGTAAACTTCGAGGAAATCACGTGACGGCTGAGGAAGTAATTTTTGATGAGATGGGAAAAGACCTATTTACCCCTAAACAGTTGGAAACCCTCCAACAAATCTTGTTCAAGAAATCTCACTTAGTTAGTGCCTCTGTGGCACACAAAGGTAATAGGTTTATCTGCTCTTTTAGAAAAAGGACAGGTGTGGGTGGTAGACTCTGCAGCATCTGATCATATGAGTGGCGATTTCTCAATATTCCAAAATTACAGAAGATGTGAAAAAAATATTTCAATCAGAATTGCAGATGGTGCTCTCTCAAAAGTGGCAAAAATGGGCTCTGTAAATTTGTCTCCAAATTTGACTCTCTGTTCAGTTCTCCATGTTCTGAATTTGGATTGTAATTTGTTGTCTGTCAGTAAATTATGTGAAGATTTGAAATGTGCTGCGAAATTTGTTTATAATATGTGTAATTTCCAGGATTTGGACTCGGGGAAGACGATTAGCAGTGCTAGGATGAGTTCGGGATTATATTTGTTTTAAGTCAATACCTCTAAAAGATAAACTCACAATGCAGTATGTGAAAACTCTGTTCCTATTTCCAAAAATAATGATCATGATATTATGTTGCGCCACTATAAACTAGGACATCCAAAGTTCATGTATTTAAAAAGGATGTTTCCACTACTATTTAAAGGAAAAGATCCAGTTTCATTACAGTGTGAAGTTTATCAATTTTCTAAACATACTCGAAGTTCATTTCATAGTCTACCATATAAACCATCTAAACTATTTGCATTAATTCACAGTGATGTTTGGGGCCCTTTCAGGGTTTCCAACGTTTCCGGAGGTAGGTGGTTTGTATCTTTTATTGATGACCATACAAGAATTACTTGGGTATTTCTCATGAAGGAAAAATCTGACGTGGGATCCCTATTTAAAAAATTTCATACAATGATTCGAACCCAATTTTATGCTACCATCCAAGTATTGAAATCCTACAATGCTTGTGAATATTTTGAAAATACTCTTGAAAAATACTTTACTGAACATGGCATTATTCATCAAACCTCCTGCGTTCATACTCCACAGCAAAACGGCATAGCCGAAAGAAAAAACATACATATTCTTGAGGTTGCTAGATCTCTCATGTTCACCACACATGTACCAAAATATCTTTGGGGAGAGGCTGTCCTTACAGCTACCTATTTGATTAATCGGATGCCCTCCCGTATTCTACAGTTTCAATCATCATACACTATCCTCTCAAAAATCTTTCGTGATTCTCACATCTTAAATACTTTGTCACTTAAAGTATTTGGGTGTTTAGCATATGTCCACATTCATAAACATCTTCGTGGGTACTCAACAAATCAAAAAGGATACAAATGTTTAGTTCCGGAAACCTGCCGATTTTATAATACCATAGACGTCACCTTTTTTGAGAATCAACCATTTTATCCCATCACTGATATTCAGGGGGAGACATTCTCTTAGGAATATCAATTGTGGGATGTGTGTACCATATCTCTACCCCTCAAAATCCATCACCAGACAAACCTTCCTTGGAGATTGAACCTGAAACCTCACAAAAGAAATCAGAACCAAAACCCTGTTATAGAAAGCACATTACCTGCAGCGAGTGAGTTACGTGTCTATACAAGAAGAAACAAAGGAAAAGCATCTGAATCATCCAAGCACTGCCATGAATTCCCCACTGATCCAGGTAACGTAATCTCTATACTAATTCTTGATTCCGTTGATTCTGATATTCCTATTGCTTTGAGGAATGACACTCGAACATGCACCAAACATCCTATACAGGACTATGTTTCATTGGACAAATTATCCTCAGAACATCATGCTTTTGTGAGCAGGATAGACAGCAGTTCACCTGAACCCAGAACAATACATGAGGCCTTGGAAATTCCAGAATGGAAGTTAGCTGTCCTAGATGAGATCAGGGCATTTGAAAAGAATGAGACATGGGAACTAACTGATCTTCCTCCAGGAAAGCGTCAAGTACTGTAACGGCCCCGGAAATATTAAAATGAAATGAGTATTTAAATATATCAAATGCGGAAGCGAGATCAAAATTTCAGTTAACATCCCTTACACGAAAAACCAGAAACGTACTTAAAAATATAAAAGATTAAACTAACTAAGAGAGAAACTCGAAAATAAAACTATGAGTATGACTACAGAGTCTCTAGGTATCCCCTTCGTCATCCTCCTGCGGAACGGGCTCGGGAACCATGTCTTCCTGATCTGAAATGGTTAAATAAGGAGTGAGCTACACTAGCCCAGTAAGAACATCACGATATCTCACCGTCACGGAGGTAAAGGTGGGTAGAAAAATACAAAAAGACCAATGGAGCATAATTTACAATAAACTCGTTTATTAACATGAAAACCTTTACCATCCACTTACCTTGGTGGAATTTATGAAAACAATATGAGAAAAACAATAACATCATCATAATCATTGAATAATCTAAGCTGTAAAACATAACACTTATCACGCCTCTTGTAATTCAATCATTGTACAACATATTTTTTTCTCATTTACCAGCCTACTAGTATCCGTGGGGGTCCATAGGGGTTCCGCTACCCGTTAACCTTTAACATTCATAATCAGTTTTCAGGACCGTCCCCATACCCCGTCCGGTATGGGCGCCAAAACCATAAACCTCAATACCCCGTCCGGTATGAGGGTGAAACGGGCCGTCCCCATACCCCGTCCGGTATGGGCGCCAAAACCATAAACCTCAATACCCCGTCCGGTATGAGGGTGAAACGGGCCGTCCCCATACCCCGTCCGGTATGGGCGCCAAAACCATAAGATCTCCATACCCCGTCCGGCATGTGAGACCACAATCCCGGTAGGGTTCCCTACGGACCCGGTCCGTCCACCATCTCCCAGGATATCTAGTCAGGCTGACCCCCTCATACAATTATCAGTCTATACAATGTTTCATTTCCCTTTTTCCTCAATAAGCATCATCAATTCACATTTAAACAAGCAAATCGTAATTCATGCCGAACAGCCAACATACAGTATCAGTTCTTCAGTCATTCAACCCATAATTAATAAAACAGTAATATATGCATTCGAAACTATAAAATGAACACATCAAACCCCATAATGCATTTAAAGCTGTAAAACAGGCCAAATAACAGTAAATCATCAATCATACTAGACTCGGGCTCCATTAGCAACCTTAAGCAATTTCACACATGCGTTAATTCAAGAAATACCGTTTTATCATTTTGAACTTTAATACCGTGATAGGAAATAGGGTGAGGGGTCCTTACTTGTTTTCGAGATCCGAATACGATTCACAGTGCGCCTGCAGGCCGTCCCTAATTTTCCCTGAATTTTTCCCGGGGAACTGAAACACACTAACAGTACCTGCACGTGTTCCAAAAAAAATCCAAATTAGGCCCAGGGCCCCTTTCGGACCAAATCGCAACTCCGGCACGGCGGCTCTGCCGTGCTCCGGCGACGGCGCCGCCGCTGGCGGCGGCGAGTCGCCTCGGGTTGACTGTTTTCGGCCGTTTTCGGCCGAATTCGGCCACACTCGCATTGGTCCTTGTCAGAAAACAACCCTAGGGCCCTCGGGGGGCCAAAAAATCACGGAAAAACAGAGCTTACCGGCGGCGGCGCTCTCGGGTGCAGCGGCTCTCCGGCAAGGTTCGTGTTTTGGTGATTCGGCTCCGGTCAACCTGTAGAGGAAAGAATGGTGATCACGGTGATATAAAAATTGCATCAAACGGAGGCCGGGAAGGGCCTCGTCGGAGGCAAAAACCGAGAGGGGGCGCGGCGGCGCCGCTGGGCTTCGGCCGCGTATTCCGGGCCGTTTGGCCGGGATTTCGGTTTCGATTTGGCCATAGGAGGAATCAGCGGGGAAAAACGAGTCGGGGGTATGAAATTTACCTCAATCGGCGGTCGGAAATTTCCCCGGTGCGGCGGCGAGTGGCGGCGGGTGGCGGCGGTCGGCCTCTGGTTCGTCTTCTCCGGCGAGCGGCTGGCGGCTAGGGTTTTTGGTCTGGTGTGGAGGTTCTATTTATAACCCCTTGCCTTTTGATCACAGCCGTTCATTTCGTTTTAATCTGGGCCGTTCGTTTTTGATTGAATCTGGGCCGTCCGTGCGTTTGAATCTGGACCGTCCGATCGCGTGATTGATCTGGGCCGTCGGATCGCACCCACGCGGATCGCCAACGTGGCTCCTTTCGGAGTGACGCGATCTTGCCACGTGGCAGGCCCTGGTTGGCCGGGACTGCTGACGTGGCTGCTGACGCGGCTGCTGACGTGGCTGCTGACGTGGCACCCCCTTTTTTTTTTTTTTTTTTTTTCCTCCTCCTTTCCGGGTGCTACAGTCAAGTGGGATGTAAATGGGTTTTTACAACTAAATATAATCCAGATGGGAGTGTGAACAGGCTTAAGGCCCGCCTGGTAGCCAAAGACTATACACAATCATATGGTATAGATTATCAGGAGACGTTTGCACCAGTTGCCAAGCACAATACTATTCGAGTATTCCTCTCATTTGTATCTAATCTTGACTGGCCACTGTATCAATTAGATGTAAAGAATGCATTTCTTAATGGCGATTTGGAAGAAGAAGTGTATATGAATATACCACCAGGGTTCGAATTAACTGACAACTGATAAATTGAAGAAATAACTCTATGGCCTAAAACAATCTCCAAGAGTATGGTTTGACAGATTCACAAGAGCTGTAAAACATAAAGGATATAAACAATGTTAATCCGACCATATATTGCTCGTCAAACATTGCGTATCAGGTAAAAAAGCTATTTTGATTGTATATGTTGATGATATCATTCTTACAGGAGATCACCTTGAGGAGATTTAAAAACTTAAAGAATTCCTGTCCAAAGAATTTGAAATAAAAGATCTTGGAGCACTAAAGTACTTCTTCGGTATGGAAGTAGCTAAATCAAAAAAGGGGATTTCAGTTTCTCAACGAAAGTACATTCTGGATCTCCTAAAAGAGACTGGGATGCTAGGAAGCAAGTCTGCTGACACCCCTATGGACTCAGTCATCAAACTTGGATACAGAATCAATAATAAAATGGTTGACAAAGGGAGATACCAAAGACTTGTTGGAAAACTTATTTACTTGGCTCACACAAGACCAGACATCAGTTTTGTAGTAAGTACAGTAAGTCAGTTCATGCATCAACCAACAGAAGATCACATGAGTGCTGTGTATCAGATTCTGAGGTATCTCAAGAAAACTTCAGGATAAGGTTTATTCTTTCAAAAAACAGACAGAAGGGGTGTTGAAATTTACACGGATGCGGGATTGGGCAAGTTCTACAAACGACAGGAGATCTACATCAGGATATTGTACCTATGTTTGGAGTAACCTAGTTACCTGGAGAAGTAAGAAACAGTCTATTGTGTCTCGCAGCAGTGCAGAATCTGAATTTAGAGCGCTTACTCATGGTATTTGTGAAGGTGTATGGTTGAAGAGAATATTTGAAGAATTAAAAGTTCTCAACAATATGCCTATGAAAGTGTGGTGCGACAACCAATCAACAATTAGTATGGTCAAAAATCCAGTACATCACGATAAAACTAAACATGTAGAGATTGATCGCCATTTCATTATAGAAAAATTGGAAAATGGGACTATAACTCTGATGCATATTTCAACCAATCAACATATTACAAATGGAGGGAATCACTAACAAATTTGTCCTTAAAAACAGAATTTCGTTATGTTTCTCTCCAAAATTTGTTAGGTTGTTAGGGTAGTAGACTTGTATATATGTGTGGAAATCATTCATCAAAAGAATGAAAGAATATTTTCTCTCAATTTTCTTCAGGAACATCTTAATATAATGTAAATTTTGGAGAAAAAATAATAATTTTATTTTTCAAAGTTTAGATTATTACATCTGAGATATTTATAGAATTTTTAACCTATTAATTAAGAAATAACTATTTTATTAGAATTCTAATTATATGAGATTTTTATTCTATTAAAATTCTAATTACATAATAAGTTAAAATAATAAAATATTATATTCTCCTCAAATTGGTGTCAAGATATCACACATTCCCAACTTGCAGATCAAGTTACAAACCCTAGGTGTATACTCGCGGAAGAGCCAAAAAAGGACCATAAGAGGTTGGTCGGAGCGGCTTGTACGCAAAAGAAATGGATTTGCACCGGATCGTAAAACTAGAGGAGTGCGCACGCAAAAGATCCATAAAGAAAAAGGACCAGAAGAGGTTGGTCGGAGCGGCTTGTACGCAAAAGAAATGGATTTGCGCCGGATCGTGAAACTAGAGGAGGGCGCGCGCAGAAGATCCAGAAAAAGGACCAAAAAAATGTTGGTCATAGAGGCTCGCGGATGGAAGAAGCAAATATGTCTGGTAAAGCAGCAACTCGACTTGGCTCAAAACAACTCGAAGTCGGTTCAAAAAAGGCTCGAAGTCGGCTAAAAGAGGATTTGAACTCGGCTCAAAAATGGCTCAAACTCGACTCAAAAACGGCTCAGGCTCGTCTCCTTCTCTGGACAGAACTGACTTGCCGTGGTGTTGATCTTCTTCTTCCGCCGCGTCGTGTATCAATGGCTGTGCAGATCTAGATCCAATTCATGAAACTGGAAAACAATTGGATCAAACCTTCTGTTCTCTCTGATCTGGTGGAAAGTAAAACTGAAGCAAGCTGATTGGCAACCAAGAAGCCTCTGGAATCAGAATCTTTTGGTTAGACGCAGGTGCAGATGCACCAGGAAGCTGAAGCCGGAAAGTAGAAGCAAACGCGTCGGTTATCTTCTGGTCAGACACAAATGCCGATGCACCATGAAGCTGAAGTCGGAAAGCAGAAATAGCGAAAATCGCAAATCGGAAGCTGAGCGAAGGAACCAATCAGAAGCTATGCAAAGAAGCAGAGATCAAATCAAAGGTCATACGCGAACTAGTTGCTGCATGCGAAGGAGTCAGACACCGTCCGCAAACCATGCGCGAAGGAACTGAATGAAGAGTTGTGGCCGTTGCGCAAACCAGAAGTGACGAAATGGCTTGTGGTTGGATCGAGTGTGCGCAAACCAGAGAAGAAAATACTACGAACCAGAGGCCATGCTTGAGGAAGCAGCAGGAACAGCCGAGTGCAGTCGAAGCAGAAAGATCGGGTAGGCCGCAGACACTCACCGGAACTTTGGCGGCAGGCCACCGATAAGGTTAGGACTCCATTTGGCTGAGTGGTGAGAATATTCTAGGGTTTTGGAAAAAAAAAATCTTGAAATTAAAAACTCTAAAATACCCTTATTTTTCCTCTGATACCATGTAGATTTTGGAAAAATAAAAATTTTATTTTTCACCATTTAGCTTGTTACATCTAAAATATTTATAGAATTCTTAACTTATTAATTAGAAAATAATATTCTATTAAAATTCTAATTATATGAAATTTTTATTCTTGTAAAATTCTAATTACATAATATCAATTAATTAAATAATAAAATATCTTATTCAACACATACAAAATGAGCCAAAATACTGATTTGATCCCTATATTATTTTAAAATATTTAAATTAGTTCATATACTTTTTTTTTACTATTTTAGTCTTCATACTTTTAAAAAAAAATTATTTCAGCCCCTGACTATTAATGGTGTTAATAGAGGTGTCACGTGATTAAGGTTAGACACATGACACATTCAGTTGGGATTTCCTTCACTTCAAATGTCACATGTCTGGGTACATGGCATATGAGGTGGCCTTTTTAATTTTTACAACATAAACTGGTCTAATACAAAAAAAGACCGGAGCCACCGAGTAAAACCCTAAATTCCCAAATTCTCATATTTGTTGTGTGATTGTTCCTCCTCATGCTCTCACTAGTCTTGTTCACGATCTCACTCATGTTCACTTCAAATGTCACATGTCTGGGTACATCACATTTGATGTGGCCTTTTTTATTTTTACAACATAAACTAGTCTAGTACAAGAAAAAGATTGGAGACACCGATTAAAACCCTAAATTCCCAAATTCTCATATTTATTGTGTGATTGTTCCTCCTCATACTCTCACTAGTCTTGTTCGTGATCTCACTCACGTTCACTTCAAATGTCACATGTCTGGGTACATGGCATTTGATGTGGCCTTTTTTATTTTTACAACATAAATTGATCTAGTACAAAAAAAAAAAGACAGGAGCCATTGATTAAAACCCTAAATCCCCAAATTCTCATATTTATTGTGTGATTGTTCCTCCTCATACTCTCACTAGTCTTGTTCGTGATCTCACTCACGTTCACTTCAAATGTCACATGTCTGGGTACATGGCATTTGATGTGGCCTTTTTTATTTTTACAACATAAATTGGTCTAGTACAAAAAAAAAGACAGGAGCCACCGATTAAAACCCTAAATCCCCAAATTCTCATATTTATTGTGTGATTGTTCCTCCTCATGCTCTCACTAGTCTTGTTCGCGATCTCATTCACATTCACTTCAAATGTCACATGTCTGGGTACATGGCATCTGATGTGGCCTTTTTTATTTTTACAACATAAAGTCTAGTACAAAAAAAAAGGCCAGAGCCACCGATTAAAACCCTGAATTCCCAAATTCTCATATTTATTGTGTGATTGTTCCTCCTCATGCTCTCACTAGATTCTTGTTCGCGATCTCACTCACTGGTGCTTCTCCCTCGTTGAGTCCATCTTGTCCCTTGTCCCGTTCTTGTCCCTCATCGGGCTCGCACTCATGGGTTCTTGACCCTCGTTGTGCTCTCATTCACCCGTGGTTGCTTGTCCCTCTCACTCACTCCACTGTCTTCCTCTAGAGTGAACGGCAACAAGTGTCTTGCTCACTCCGTGTCTTCCTCTCCAACAAACATTAAACAAAGGGAGTAGGAGAAGGTTAATTGGCACAAGGAACAATGACAATCTGGCACTGCACAACGCATCACTGCCAGCGTCATCAAACAACATGTATTGGGATGTGACTATTACCAGATAGTCGCAGGTGGTCGCGTGAAAAGAGAAGAAGCTCCTATTAGAGTTGAAGGTAAAAAGATTTCAGAAGAGGAGGGGAAGGATTTTGGTGGCCTCTGTCTGGGTTTCTTTTGGAAGGGATTTCAGTGAGCTATCTCTCTAAAATGGTTTTCCTTGCCCTTCTAGAAGAAGACAGAAGAGAGGCACAAATCTGATTTGCCATCGCAAAAAGAAGCAAAATCCCAGAAGGATAGCCATTTGCGACCATGGCAGATCTTGAGTCGTACAAGAAGAGAACTATGGAGCATGTGAATTGAAAGAAACTGTTGCTGAAGAGACAATTTGGTGTTCTGGGTTGAGGTTCTAAGGAGGAAGAAGAGAAGGAAGAGAGAGAGAGAGAGAGATGATGAACCAGTGTGATTTATTCCACTTAAACAAGTTCAGGCCAGTTTACCCATGGGCTTTTGTTTCCACGTTGTTCACTACGTGGGAAACCAACCAGCAAATAGAGTGCACACACATGTCGACTCAATGACACATGTGAAGCACAATGATGCTGTAGAAAATCATGAAAGAGTAGTTTAGTAATTTTGTGTGAATTTGTTGTGGACAGGTGGGAATGTCCGCTACCACAATATTTTTTTTTTCTCTTCATTCTGTTAGGATATTTTTTGGGTACTAGGTGCCTATATAATGTGACCCCCTTTATTCTGTAAGCAAGGAAAATCAGAGAAGGAATTCTTTTCCTCTCGAAAATCTTCATCTTCCTTCCCTAAAATCTTCAAATGCCATTTGAAGGAAACTAACGAGAGGGGACTGATATGAATCATTTTTGAAAATATAGGGATTAAAATAGCCAAGAAAAAAGTACATGCTTCAATTTGAATATGTTAAAATAGTATGGGGATCAACCTAGTATCTTGGTTTACAAAAAGACAAAAAAGCTACATTTAATAATTATAATGAATCCATAATCAACACAGAATATGCAGCCGCTACCCAATTATTTGATCACAAAGGTGAAACATCAAGAAAAATACCGGAATCCTCTTGACTTTCTTATATCACTCTTATCGTTATAAATCCTCTGTTAATTGTTCCAGACTCCTGATCAAACACCATTTTCAATGCACTAGCTGTTTCCTTGAGTTGACTCTTGAAGTACATTCTAGATTCATATTCTATATCAAGTGTATATCGTTATTACTTAATTTGGTTAGATTCACATTTACTGAATATAATTAAAAAAATTGAGAAAATTCTCTGACATAACAACCTTCTGAAAGATGAAGGAAACTACTGTGATCCTCTTGACTCCCTCGTATCATCCTTATAGCTGTAGATCCTCTGTTAACTTGTCCAGACTCCTGTTCAAATGGCAATTTTCAATGCACTATCTCTTTCTCTCCTTGACTCTTGAAGTACATTCTAGGTTCATTCCAGTGCCACATGTCTATCACTTTCCTTAATTTAGCTAGATTCACATTTACTGAGCACAACGAAAAACTGAAAAAAGTCTCTTGCACGACCACCCCTTGAAACATCAAAGAAACTACTACAATCTTCTTGATCCCTTCTATTATCCTTTTAGTTGTAAATTCTCTGTTAACTTTTCCAGACTCCTGTTCAAATGGCATTTTCAATGCACTAACTTTTTCCTCTCCTTTAGTCTTGAATTACGTTCTAGAGTCATTTCTGTACCATGTGTATATCACTTTTCCTTAATTTGGCCACGTTCATGTTTACTGAGTATAATGAAAAAACTGAAAAAATTCACTCGGGCAATCACTCTTTGAAACATCAATAAAACTAGTGGAATTCTCTTGACCCCCTTGTATCATCCTTATAAATCTTCTGCTAATTTTTCCAGATTCCTCAAGTGGCATTTTCAATTGACTAGCTGTTTCCTCTCCTTGACTCTTGAAGTACATTCTAGATTCATATTCTGTACCATGTGTCAGTGGATTTCCTTTATTTGGGTAGATGCGTGTTTACTGAATAATGAAAAATCTGAGAAAATTCTCTTTCACAATCACTCTGACTCTAGCTCACTCTCACAACAGTCTCTCACAGCTTTCCCATTTCCTTACATACAAGAAAGAAAGAGAGCTGTTCATACCTAACCTTACTAAGTTTGTACTTACGAATTCCTACTTGAATTCCAGCTTGGGGAACCCCAAAAAGGACCATTGATGTATGTGTGTTATCTTCACAGGGTACTGATTCAGGTGTTGACACATATTTTGGTCTGTGCACATATCCGGGACGTGAGCTGCGACACCGTATTGATTTCAAGGTAATTCTTCCAATTAGAATACTAATAGTTTATTATGTAGGTGATCCAATAAAAAGGAAACCTCTTTTTCTTTTTTTAATTTAGTATCATGGTTCCCTAGCCATCCCTATGAATATAAGGTTTAATTCAATACTCAGCTGATTTATTTTTACATTGCTGTTAATGTGCCGGTTGTTACATGTAAGGTTGTAGAAATAAACATGATTGATTAAGTGGCGCTCTTGAAAATTTCTATCTCATAGGTATATCCAAGGGACATTTATGCATTTGGACTAATTGCATGGACTGGGAATGACGTATTAAATAGGAGGTATGTTCCCTTTGTTAATTTTTAAAAGTGTGCTGATTGTGACTTATCATTAACATTTCTAACTTAAAGCAGGTCCTAGAAGAAAGCATATATCAAGATATGAACTTTTTTCTTTTTAGTATGTCTATGTACTTCTGACTACTTTTTTATCTGGACTTTTTATTGGCTTGCTTTGGTTATAACGAAGTGGATGTTTCAATTCTCAGTTTCTGCATGTGGCCAATGCAGTTCTCTCTAATAGTGTTTCCATTGTCGGTCCATGATAGAATCCTTCAATGGGATTAACCATTGAAAATTCAGTTGCTAGATGGTTGTGAATTTTGTTTGTTTATTTTTCTTGGTTAGTCTTGTCCTGATTTTTGGTATTTATGCGAGTGAAGGTTGAGACTGCTAGCTGAATCAAAAGGGTTCCGACTTGATGATACAGGGCTTTTTCCTGCTACTCATGGTTCAGGGGGTAAACGGGTAAGAGTTAATTGGCTTTTCAGCATGTTCTTTACCTAAATGTTCTTTCATTATTTGTTTTAAGTCGGTATTTGTGAATTCTATTGCAGGGAGGAAAAGGCAGTGCAAATTTGAAATTTGATACTGAGAAAGAGGTGTTTGATTTCCTCGGTTTTCCTTGGCTTGAGCCACATGAAAGGAATCTCTGAGGTTTAGAGTTTCTGTAACATCTGTACATGAACACACCAAAGGTCAGATTCTATACTTGGGTAGAGTAGGTGAAACGGGAAACTATGCTCACTATAGTCCTATTTTGGTCACATAGACACCAGTTGGTCTCATGCTGAGCTTTTGAGCCTCTAGATTTGTCTAGCACCAAGTCCCTTGCTTTAAGTTTATATTGTATATAAGGTGTAAATATTGTCTTTGTTGAGAGTGATTGTCCTGCACCTTTGTGGTTGTGAATAAATCTGGAGCTATACCACTGCAAGTATCGCTTACTAATCTGGTCTTCATGGACTCATATAACGAGAAGACAAATGGCAGAGAGGAAGCACGGCGAGAAACAAAGAAGAACAATTCAGTTTCTTTCTTTTCTGCCATGCCTTCCTGATCGATTACACAGGTATGGTTCCATTACAATTTATCAACCTAGCTAACAACTGATATATCAATTAGGTTTTATTGATTCTGTTATTTCCCTCCCCTTTTTACACATGACCTGGACATGCCGTTGTGTGATGTAAATTTTGAGCGGAGGCAAACATGAGAGTGTCGATACCAGCGTCCTTGGCAAACTGCAATGCTTATTCTTCAGTTATATGAAAACTTGGTTAAATTTTGAAGCAGGACGATGCCAAATGTAGTAAGAGTTGTATAAATTTTCATGTACATTTTACCAAAATTAAATTAACTAAAGTATTTTTTATTTACATTTGTCAACTTAGCTTGTTATATGTATCTCTTTAAAAATCTTTAGGATTACGATTAGATTAAGGTACCATTTAGCTGCAGTTTTTATTATAGTTTTTGGGGGTGCCAAACTACTACAGAATAAATAAAAAAATTGGGAGTACCTTGGACCAAACACAAAATTAAAAATGTGTTGTGAATAGATATTATCACACGAACAAGTTTTACATGTTTTTTCAGAAATTATATGCACGTAATTTTCTAACATTATCCTTACATAAATCTATTAAAAATATATTTAATTTTTTGGTAATTTTGATTTAATTAAAATATTAAAATATCTAGTAGTTTAATTTCTAAATATAAATAATATTTTAATATTAATATAAAATATTTTATGTTTATAAAAATATTTTATTGTAAAAAATAAATAATTTAACTAATATTTATTAAGTAAGAAATAAATAATGTTTATATCTCTTTAGCCATTTCAATATCTAAAA
Source organism: Carica papaya (assembly GCF_000150535.2). The sequence continues at coordinate 3,250,512 of NW_019014687.1, forward strand.
ATATATTTACTAAATATAATAATTTTTTACTTTTTAAAATAATATTTTTTCTAATTATTTTTATTAAATACAATATAAACTTTTGCTAAAATTTTTTTACTGAAAAATATTTTTACCTCACAGTATAAGCACAAATTGCACTAAACAAACTTTAAATAAATAAAAGTTAGTCTCAACCTGATGATATTATTATATCCGTCTGTGTGTGTGAGTGGTTTGGTGAAATAAATTATAAGAAAATATATTAATTGATGAATTCTAGTAATTCATAATCAAAAGCTTTTAGCCAAATAGTTATTTACATTTTTAAAAAAATTTGGAAAATCATAATTAATTTTCACTTTTACCTTGTACAATTGCACGAACATATTACTTTGTACTAATCAGGGGGAAGGAAAGCTCTTCTAGTAGTTCATTATTTTTCTATCATTATAAAAATTAACAACTAAAAATTTATAAAAATGGTAAATTGTGATTTTAATACTATAAATTATGAAATTTTATAGATTTTGACACCAAAGGAAAACACACACTTGTGCTTTTTAAATTTTAATATTTAAGAGAGTCCTGTCCCGGGGGGGTTTGGCTTAAACCCTCTAAACCAGCAGGAAGCAAAAAGATAAGGGTAGGGAGACATGGCTACCTGGTGCAAAGCTCTCTTCTCTTCTTCGTTTGATCCAATTTTTTCCCCTTTATTTCCTTCCACTTCACGTTCCCTTCTTTCATCTCCCTCTAACTCTTCCGTTTCACTTGTTGATTGTTCAGGCCTCTCTGCGTGCAGCAACTCCCCTGCTCTCAATTCCACTTACTCCTCTATATACCCTCTACCCAGCTACAAAAGACACCTTCTAGCTCTTCCAATTTCTTTTCCATTTAAGAAGCAAATCTGCAGAGCCGCAGAATACAAGTTCCCTGACCCAATTCCCGAGTTCGCTGACTTTGTAAGCTCCTTCCCGTTAATGCTCTGTTGGGTGCCTTTCTTTAGTAGTTTCCCTGTTTGGATTTGTTGCTCTCTGAACTAATATATGTGTTGTTTATGCTTTTTTTGTTCAGGAGACTGAGAAGTTTAGGACCCATCTCCTGAAGAAGCTATCTAAGAAGGATATTTATGGAGATGCCATCGAGGAAATTGTCGGAATCTGCACCGAGGTAATATTTTAGTTTCTTGAATTTATACCCTATTTCATTTTCTGCGACTTCTGATGTTTGCTTAAATTATATATTTAGGATTTGAACTCATGAAAGATGGTCCATTTCTTGATTTTAAGTCTAATCTTTTGTTCACCCGTTAACTTGAATAATGATATCATATTAGCACATTCACCGCGTAAATGTTCAATCAATGAGTGCTTAACGCTGGGGAGTGTTTTTATGTACATACATATGTATATATATGTATATTTCCTAGTTTCAAACGGGAAGTTGTGAATGGGAAGGCTAAGAGTTTTTAGAAGCCTTCTTTTATGTTTCTCATTTTGATGGATGTATTTTTATAATTACTTTCATTTCCTTGTTTTTACATTCAGTAGCTATACAGTATAGAAACCATAACTTGAATAATGTTGATGCATTTTGTTATACATATATCACGGCCAAATGTGTGGTGCAAAGCAGAAGCTTGCCTCATATTCCCTGAGCATTGTTTTGATAACATAGATGGTCATGGCCGTAATGGCACTAATTAAACGAGACCCTGATATTATAATTATGATATAGAAATTACTTGTATTGGTAGATCCCCAAAGTTTGTGGTGCATATAGGACCAAAACCTTTTTTTAGATTCGTTCTACGTGCTTGCTAATCCTCCTTAATGTGAATGCAAAGTTTGCTTCACAAACATCCCATAGTAGCCTGCTTATTAGAAACTTGTTATGAGGTTAACCTCACAAGACATGCCAGGTTGGAGTTTTTGCATTTACCTTGTTCTGGTTTAACTGAGCAGAATGATTGTATTTAAGTGATCTTTAGAAAATTAGACTAAGATAACTTTTTTGTTTGTTCTAAATGTGATAAATAAGCAAGTAAATTGTAACAAAAAAAAAAAGTGACAGATTTTAGGGGGTTCAATCAAGGTGACTTATTTTCATTAAGAGTAATTCTAAAAATTAAAATATGTTTTATTCCCAAACCCAAACCAAGTATATCAAATCTCACAGAATAACATAAAAGTCGGTTCTGAAAGAAAACATATATACATATCTGAAAATATAATATATATATATATATATATATATATAGTGCTGTGAGGAAAGAACTGTAAAGTAGAATGTACCATGCCCCAATATATGGATTTGTTCTTTTTAGAGGCATTTAATCTTTGTAAATCAAGGTGATTTTTTTTGGTGGATTTCTTTCATCAAACTGTTATAAGGAATCTGTCATCTGATTTATTGTCAATTAGAAGCCCCTGCTTCTCTGATGCAGTTGTGATGTGCAAATGGACTTATACACCTTCTGTAAATATATTCTAGTTGACTTCATTCTTGGCATGGATGTGGGAGTAGAACAACAATAAACTATGTAAAATTTTCTAGTCGAATCCATCTCTTGGCATGGATATTTTGAAGTAGAACAGCCATAAACTGTGGAAGTAGAACAGGAATAAAACTATCTAACTATTTCCGCTGAATTTATCTCTTGGCACAGACATTGGAAGTATAACAGCAAGATTATGTTGTTTATGATAATTCTGGCAGATTTTCAGCACCTTCTTGCATACTGAGTATGGTGGTCCTGGGACACTCTTGGTCATACCTTTCATCGACATGGCTGATACTCTGAATGAAAGAGAATTACCTGGTGGACCGCAAGCTGCACGTGCTGCTGTTAAATGGGCTCAGGATCATGTTGACAAGGATTGGAATGAATGGACTGGTGGTGATTAGCAGCTAACTACAAGCCATGTCATAATTTCCTGTACTATGAGTAGTCGTAATCATATTTCATTTTATTGAGCCTGAAATACCATCACAATTCATCAAAAAGATAGCAAAATCTGAAGTTGGAGCAGGTTAGTATCTGCATGAAAGCTTTGATACAAGCTGTTAATGAGTTGATCTGTAAATCAAAGAGGAGAAACTGTTTAGTTCTGTAGGCATCGAGTGGAGATCTTACAGATTTCTGCTTTTCAGTTCATGTTCTAATTGAGGTTTGTAAAATTTTATGACTCTTGAACATCAGATGATGGTTTTGAGTAGGCAGAGTTATTAACCACTTGACTTGTCTTGGATATTTCACTTTGATACTTGAGACTTGCAGTGATTTATCTCCATAAACATAATGTTGCATCTGCTCTACTTCCCATTTAATTTTTACTCAATTCCATATCTTAATTCTTATATGTTATATGTGCATTATTCAAACACCATTTTTCTATTTAAGTTACCACTACCTCTATCCTTAATTTCGTTGAGGTGGAAATTCAATTAATTATCTATATCTTTAAAGGCTTTTCAGGTAAAGACAACCGCTCTTTCTCATTGTATTTTAAAAGTAATATATGAGATGTAGCATTCCTAAAAGAACACCATCTTCTGGTTGATTTTTGTTTTGGATAATCCTGGTAGAAGTAAGAATTTACATACTATTAACCATGCAGCCGAGTACCAAACAAGATAATATTAGAATTGGTGGATTTCAGAATTTAATCAGCCTTATCCATCATTTCATCAATATCTATGAAACGCTCAAGCAGCTCCTTCTCGTGCAAAACCAAGCAATCTTCACTTTTTCCAAACCAATCATAACGTCGTTTGGCAACGTAGTCATACACAGCATCTCTGAGGGGAGTCGGAGTTATCAGCAGTGTGCTTAAAGCAGAGTATGGCAATGGCAAGTATGACATCACTTTCAATGCAGCTGCACAATAATTGAAGAATAACTTAACATCATCCAAATTATCATACAAACTACACAAAAAGCAGAGGACTGAATCAAGAAGCCAGTGAAATTGTACTATGCTAGCATATTCATATATCTAGCTGCAAACAATAAGAGAATAATGCAGGTATATCATTTAAGAGCCAGGGATTGGAAAAGAAATAGAGGCTCACCAGTAGATGCTTGGTGATATGAACCAGGGCCTTCAATGAACAAGAATCGACGGAGAACATCCTCTCTGCTAAGGCCGCTGATTCTCAAGTACGGCTCAGCAGCCTTGGACTGAAGGCAACAGAACTTGATCTTCCTATCCTTGTCTGCTTCAATTACCCATTTAACTCCTGTAAAATTAGAAGTCAGCAAGGTCACAGAAGAATATTCTAATCAGATATAACTGGTGTATGCATAAAAAATGTTTCTCTCTAGGCTACAGGGCACAAGTAATTAGAGTTCAAGAAACTAGTTATATTTGAAACATAACTGAGATACTAGAGGTAAGAACCAAAAAATCCATATTCAGAGAGTAGAAGTTGAACTTCAGGGAAGAAAAAGACTCGGAACAATTCATAACAAGGATGATTTCACCAGTGATTAAACTATTATAAAACCTCTCATACGCTAATTCCATTTAGTATTGCTGCCAGTTTCAAGAAATCAGGTTGGATTTGAATAGACACTCCTTAAGTTCATCATCTTTTTACTGGTTAGGAAAACAAAAAAGAAAAAAAGCAAAGTGCTCTTAAGATTTTCAATGCTTGTGTTTGAACAGATTTTACAGATTTCCACTTCTACATCATCAACTATTTCATGATACTTAAGATTTTAACCCAGATAAAGAGCTAATCCTCGATAAATACGCGAATGACGGTGTACAAAGAAACACCAGTACGCATTTCAATCTAATATTGAAAAAAAAAACGACAAAAACCAAGGAAGCAGTTTAGCAGTACCTCGGTGGCAAAGATGGCAGACTCCATCATAGACGACGACGCGTGGCTGAAGAATATCGGGCAGCAAGGGCTTAACAGTTGGAGTTACAGGTGGGTCCGAGTAGACAAGATCATCTTCACCGACAAGATCAGCTGCTGTACTGGAGACGACGCCAGATGATGACGGCGGCGATGTTGAAGACAATAATCGGTAATTTAGAAAACAAGTAGAAGAAAATGTGTTTATAGTTCTTGATTTTGTGAAGTTTCGAAATTGTCTCACCAACATTATTACCGTGTTCAATCTTGCTGTTCCAACAGTTCTAGTTTCTCTTGTCGTCGATCGGCTCAAACTATTTATTAAAGGTGAAAAAGTTTACTTGTTCTTTAAGAACTGAACGGCCAAATTTTTTCCTTTCCTAATGGGTATCTTTCTTCAGCCCATATGATGCAAAACAAATTTTTATTTTTATTTTATTGCGTCTATTCCATTCTAAAATTTTAATTATTTAAATATAAAATATAAACCATATTTGATATGTAATTAAATTAATTTTTATCTATATTTTCAACTTCACAACAATGGATTTCTATTCATCACAAAAATATTTTATCTAAATTATTTGGGATGATGGAAGGGGAAATTTTGAACAGACACAATAAGGTTATATCACTACTGTGATAACACTGAGTGATATTGTAATAACCACAACAAAATCAGAAACAGAGCTCTTCTGTTTTTTTTGGATGAAATTTGAACGGAGCTTATGAGAAATATAATTGTTTAACCTCAAAGAATATGACCAGCAGTTTTTTCTTTTTTGGAGGGTGGAGAGGAGGGAGGCAGGAAGCTTCCAGGTCCTGGAACTAAATAATTTGTTGACTTTCTCCTGCAATAAAAAATGTATATACTCAAATGTGAGTTGCTTGAGCTATTGTGTCCCTTTGTCGCACTAGTGTTGTATCAACAGCTAATTTGATTGCGGAACATGGTGTCCTCAAAATGCCCCATCAATGGGAGTGAGCTTGGAAGAATATATTGGTATTCTCTTCTCGGTTTAAGTTTCCAGAAGTTGGTTCATCAAATCCAAAGAACAATGCTGATGAGCTCAGTACCACTTAGTGTCGAAATAATTGTAGTTCATGTCTTCTGCAACAAACCTTAAACAGGCACAGTTGTAGTTACTTCAGCTGTCATGCTAACTCCTCCTGAACTTGACCATCTGCAGCCAAGAAAACAGATGTCATAATTTTGATAGGTAAACACTAATTTTTGGAACAAATGAATTACACGTTTTATGCGGTTTTATCTGTGAATCAATATTTTGTGAATGAAATGTGGACTAGCAATTGAATTCCCTTTTTTTTTTTGGTGGAATTCTTTGATCTTCCCATGACCTAATTGTATAAACTAGAGTGCAGAAAAGCCAGAATCCATTTCCCACCAGCAAGTTTGATTGCCAAATTTGCTTGAGCATCAGCAACAGAGTTGAACTCCTTTTAAAGGCATAAAATAAAATGTCAGAATCTAGCAGAAAAAAAACTTGTCCACAGATCTTATACAAAAAAGGATGCAAGTAATATAAATTGTATAATCACACTCCTAATGAACCCAGAGCAAAAAAAATTTCTTTCAACTCAAGGTATGAAAAGCACAATAATAAATCTCTGTAATCTATTATTAGAGCAGGAATCTAAAAGCAAACTACTGCTAGAAGATTTTTGTTTCCTTGCTCAACTAGTTAAAACAACAATTACTGAGGATTTATCCCGCCTACTTTACCTGAGACCACATTTTTAAAGCACAGCTTACTATAGAATCATAACCTGTGTCACTCAATTCACATGCATTTTGCAACATTTGCGAGGAGCTCCCTTTCCTCCTACCATTGCTACGAGCCTTGCTTTCTTGACTTGATATGTCAAGGCTCCTCTCTTCTCGATAATCCATAAATCTCTTATCACTGTATGGACAACTATCTCTCGAGCAGGATACCCTTTTTTAAGTTCTACTTAGCTTCTTTTTGGTCTATTTGATATAGAAGAGCATAGAATGTACAAATTTGAATATTTGAGTAAAGCTAAAAGGGATGGAATGTGTGTTTTCATTAATGGGCTAAATGAATAGCATGTGAGGAATGTAGACCATTCAGAGAGCTGACATTTAAAAAAACGTCTGTGCCTAGAATGAACAGGTTTATCGAACCAAACAACAACACCTATATACTTGTGAAAAATAATACACAAAAGAGAAGAAAGAATAAATTAAATTCGACACACCCTTAAAACATGGTTGATCTGGAAAGAGAGAAATTTATCCTTCAGTTTTTTGGCCTCCTTGTACAATTGGGACAAAGTCTCATTTTTAACCTTCCATAGACCTTGCATCTGCTCCAAAGAGTATCCTCTATGAGACCAATAGATATTGAGAAAGAAAAGACAATTTATAAGCTTAAATTTTTCTTCTCATCAAGCCAAGCAACAGAACTAATAAATAATACAAGGTACAAGAATATGAAGAACCAACTTTTAAGTTTGTGATTACTGTAACAAACATGAGAAGTTAATAATTCAGGTGGGTCGAAATACTGCTTTCCACTAACCTCCCATCACCGGCAGCTCAAAACAAACACACACCAAATATGTCTCTGTTTATGTATATGCTTTTGCTATGCACATATACATGTATGTATACATGAGAATACTTAAAAAATAAACCAAACATGTGGATGGGGGGAATAGCTAAGCAAGACTAAAATGGATGAAAACATGGTCAAGCAGATATCAGTATAAAAGTTACAAACCTGCATACAGACCAGTTTGGAGTCACTTTGACATGAATACTTGTATAACCTTTTTGAAGAGCATGCTTTAAACTAAAATTATGCCTCGATATTCAGCAACATTGCAGGTTGCTGTTCCCAAGCCTTCACGCAATTTACAAATCTGTTCAAAAAAAAAAAGGATCAGACATCTATTAGTGTTTAAGTTTAGTTCCTTCAGCAAAAAACTTATACCACACTTCCATCATCAGCTCGCAACACAGCTGCTGCACCAGCCAATCCCGGATTTCCCCTTGATGCACCATCAAACTCAAGAATGCAGGACTGCTGCACATTAACAAAGGAAGCTCAGATCAACTTAATCTATCTAGAAATTTATTATGATAAAACAATAACTGTCACCAAAACAGGCCTTTCATATACTAAAGTAAATTAAATCTTCACCACACAACATAGAAAACACTCAATACTTAGAATATCTACATAATTCAGTCACTAATTTAAAAGAAAATATATGATTAGTTCTCTACTAAGCCACACTTTTGCTGCATCTGCTCCCCCCTACAAAATAATATGATCAGTGAAAGTTGAAAAAATGCAGCAAAAGGAATAATTGGAGGAGGATATCAGAAAAAATTTGACTAGCCTCCATAAAGCCATCAAACTACTTACATCATGAGATGATGCTGTTTGAGCCTCGGCTTGACCTTCTAACTTGGCAACCTTCTTCAAAGGATCGATTGAAATAGATCCTGAAGTGATTTTTTCCTACAAAGAATTTAGCATAATGTAAGAAAAGGAACACTACAATGGAAGAAATGTTTATTTGTAAACCATGCATATTGTTATTATTTTAACTCAAGGATGCAAATCAATATCAGCAGCATCTTTAACAACATAACCTCCTGTAAGAATGAAATGTTCTAGCCGAATATGGAATTATAAACTAAAAGTTTAGAAAAGCACAAAACTTGCAATCTGGCAATTGGAGATTACAAATTCCTGTTCTCATTGATGACTGGTTAATGATGAAATAGAGGAAAAAGAAAACATTTATATTCCTTCTCTTGAAAGTATTGAAAATGACAAACAAGCAGCCAAAACTTTTGCCAGACAGTTTAAAGTAATGCAAATACCAAATTTGTAACAATATATTTTTGGAAGAGAATATACACTTTGAATAGCCACTATTTCTTCTATTTGAAAAAAGACATCTAGTTTCAGAAAATGCTACAAGGCCAACTTACCACATTTTCTGAATCAAGCATATCTTTTGATCTCTTTTTGGATGCATTCTTAGTAGAAGGCTCAAACTTGGAAGAAGCTGGTTCCTGAAAAGAAGAGAAAAAATAAAATCTTGACCATGAATCATCAATCTAAATATTCGTCATTCCCTAGTAGGTAGCAAGTATCTTTTTTAGTCAACGTATTATTGCAATCTTCCCCTTAAATCAATATGTACGGTATTAGACTGAAACATTTTCAACATCAAGTCATCAACCATTATCTAAGGTTACTTTTACCATACCACTCTCTTCAGCTCAATCAGACTAGAGAAGTCAGAAAAACATTATCAGATTACTTACACTTCAATTACATAAGGAACATTAGCAGGAAAACTATTCAGTTTCAGTAACAGATAACGACACACAGCTAGTACAAACTTTGTCTAGGAGAACCAAGTCATCTTACATGAAACTGACATGGAGTAAGTGTTCCAAAAAGATCTTCTTTCACATCTGAAGCTCTAATAGCATAGATAGCCTTCTTAAGCCCATAGGAGACAAGATATTCTTCAGTATCCTTAGATAGAGAGTATCCCTTGTAAACACTAACAGGAGGATCACATACCTACAAGGTAAAAACAACATATTTATTCCATTATATGTGAGACATCAGAAGCAGAGTAATGCACAAAAATCATACTCCCAAATCTTTTCAAGCAAGTTTTAGAAATAATTACAGATAACATACTGACATAACCAGTGATACCAGTGATATAAAAGCTGATGTAACATAATAGCATAACCAGACTTATGAACGGAACCAATGAGCATTTGCTATACTGAATTAATTTAACCTATAAGAAGTAACGTAAAACAAGTGATTTCAGAAATATTTGATCATCCACTAGTATTATAAAATCCATAGTGAAAATTTTAATTTTATCCATCGTCAAGTTAGATTGTGGAAGGACAAATTAAAAAAGCGCAAGATAACTGGATTAAAAAACCGGAGAGACTGAACCCAAGATACAAGAATCCTAGTGCAAAACAGGAAGACAGGGCAAATAGATAGCTGAGTAGATAAGACCACTCATTACACCTACACTCAACTAGGTCTTACTCCTAAATTGCTTGGGGTTGGGTAAACCGTCATATTATGTAGGAATAGGAGACAAAACAGTCAAAAACAATGAAGTGAATGTATGTTTACAGAGGGGTAAATGATTACCGATGATCCAACTTGGGCCTGGCAATCGGCGAGGCTCTTGTAAATACCAACAATATCCCCTTTTCGCACTACAAAGAAAGCATCTTTCTCCTTGTCCATAACCGGTTCAGGTTCAGAATCTAACTTCCGTCTCTGAGAAGTTTTTCTGCCTGTGCTCCTTCCAGAAGAATAGCAATGGACATGCAATCGTGTCAGCAGAAACTCCAGATCGATTGTCTTAACACTTGCATGCTCAAAATTTGTTTTCCACGACGGTGCATAGCATTGACTCGGAGTACTTCTGGCAATAACATGACTTGTTCTTCTAAATATGCCCCCAGTGTAAGAATGCACGCGCCATAAGCAGTTCATCACAGTTCGGCTGAACCCAGATTACTGGAAGCAAAGCAGTTTCTATCAAAAACAATATAATCGCTAACTATTTAACGAATTATCAATCTCTCTTCTGTTAGATTGAATTATCCAAATATTTGAAGTATTAGGTTTAACAGAGTGGAACATTTCGTTATCACATGACACCAATAAACAATATTCACACAAAAAAAAATTTCAAGGTTCAGATTCTTGAAGAACATTTTTTTGAAATCTTCTTTATCTCCTGTAACGCCCAAAAGCAGTTGATTACTAGTATTTCCCTTCTAATCAAACTTAGCATAAGTTTACACACATTGCAGTCAGAGAATATGGCGTCCACATTAGGAGGCCTACGAGATTTTGGAATTTTCCTTCTTTCTATGATTCCTCGGGAACCAAACGGATAGCAGAACGCAGTAGAAACATAGTTTCAGAATGCACAATACTAGAACCAAAACGACCATTTGGAATTGGAGAAAAAAAAAGTCCTAGCTCCGCAGAATCAGAAATCCTGGAAATCAAAACTGGACAAACTGAAAGTTATAGAAGGCGACAGTATAAAGTACCAGTTGATTGGCTGATGAAGCTTTCCAAAGACAAGAGAGCTGCTTTCTGCTTCTCATGTACACTTCACCCCACACCAGAGCAGAGCGAGATGTCGGAAAGGGAACGGGAATAAGTTCGGGTGTAGAGTGGGCTTTGGGGTGAGCTTCCCTGAGACAAGACATTGGGCCTGGACTTTGATTATGCATTAGGATCCAGTATAGTTAATCATTTCTCTATGGCTCTCATATATTTTTATTAAAAAATTATATTATAATTAGTATATATTTATCCATATAAATTTTTATTAAAAAATTATTAAAGTGCAGTAAATGAATAAAACATAATAAAATTGGTTAATGTTATTTCATTATCTTGGCTAAATATTTATGTTTTAGTTATTTATATTAAAATTAATATAAAAAATATCAATAAATTTAAATAAAAATTATACGAAGTATAGTATGGGTTCGTACTCAATATAAACACCATAATCATAATTATATATCTAAAACAACTGTTACATTTCTTCTCCTCACTTTTTTTTTTTTCGTTCTAAAATATTTTAGTTGTTATTTTTTTTTCTTCAAGTCTAGACTTCATCAACCTTCTGACAAGATCACACTTGAATTTATCTTCTTTTAAACTTCAGTTATCTACAGAAGAAATATATTGGTCAAGTTAAAATGATTATAAATCTCGAGTTCATGACATTTGATTTACAGAACTCAACCTGTCTTAAACTATTTATCCTACAACCGTTAAGTTCATGGGAAGAATACACTCTCATTACAATTGATAAAAGTGAACAAGGATATCCATGGCTAAAATCTCCTTCCATGCGAATTGGTGAACAATTAACATTTCAATCCTGCATAAAGCTAGAAATATGTGTTGGTTATGTATCCGGCCCAAAAAAGATAAATTAATAATTTAAAATAAAAAAAAAGGGGATTAGGGTTGCAATTTCCTCATATATAGATATATATGTATGTTGCATGAAAAAAAAAATCAAAGAAAGAGTGAGACTATGTGAAAAGGAAAGAGAGAAAGAAAAAAAAGAAGAGAAAAGTAAGATATATATGTGTGTATATATATATATAGAGGTTGAGTGGTTGATAAGAGAAAAAGAAAAAAGAGATTGTTTACCTTTTTCTAAGAAAATTTAAATTTGATTTTGTTTACCTTTTTCTTTAAGTTTTGCACAAAGAAAATTTATTTTCTTTTGTTCTAGATTTAATTCTTAGTAGATTATCTTGTACTTATTTTCGTTAATAGTGGATTTGATTCGGAGCTTGACCAGTAGTTTTTTCCTTCACACTGAAGGATTTTCACATAAAATCTTATATCTATTTAATTTTGCAGTTATTATTTACTTATTATTTTTGTTCGATTGTGCATCAATTTGGTTTGGGGTTATGGTTATTAGTTCTTACTAATTAATTTAAGATTGATTTAATTTACACAATTAATTTTATCTCTATTTGAGACTCAACAAGTGGTATCAGAGCTTGATTGACTAGTTTATTGATTTATTTATGATCTGAGATTAGTTGTGTGAATTAGGATTGAGGAATTTGCTGATATTATGATAAAATTTTCTTTTTCAAATTATTCAATTTGGAAGTTAAAGATGGAGGATCCTCTTTATTGTAGGGATTTATATGATTCGATTAAATTAGCAATTGCTAAGTCAATAGCAAAATCAAATGATGATCGGAAGAAGATGCATAGAAAGACTATAAGAACTATCCGACAGTGGGTGGGGATAATAGTATCTACCATTATATGAACAATGAAGTAAATTCACAGGTTTTATAGAACAAATTGAAAAATATGTATGAGAAAAAAAATGCTCATAATAAGACTTTTATCATTAAAAAAATTGTTAATCTAAAGCTGAGAGATAGACAATCACTTGCAGAACACTTGAGTAAATTTCAAGAGTTGGTAAATGAATTAAACATAATGAAAATAGCTCTAAATGATTAATTGCAGGCGTTATTGCTCTTGAATTCTTTGCCAGACAGTTGAGAAACTTTAATAGTGTCTCTAAATAATTCTGTTCCAGAAAATATTTTGTTTTTACATGTGATAATAGATACTCTACACAATAAAGAGATTATGAGAAAAAATGTGTATTGAGACTTCATAAACACTTGTTACAACAACAAATAGTAGAGGTAAAAGTAAAAGTAGAGGTCCTAAGGGGCGCTATAAATCCAGAGGTAAAGTGAAAGAAAAGTTCAATTGTTATTATTGGGGCAAAGAGGGACATATGAAAAAAAATTTGCAGGATTTGGAAAAAGAAACAGAATAGTGAGAAAAAAAAAATAGATGATCAAAATACTACTGCAACTGTAACTGATGACAGTGAAGAACTTGTTATACTTTTTTTTATTAAAGATCATAGCCACGTCATTGATTCTGATACTGAATGGGTTGTTGATTCTGCAACATCTGATCATGTTATATCCAGAAGAGATGCGTTTACTATGTACAAAGCAGGGAATTTTGACAGAGTGAAGATGGGTAATACCAGCTACGCAGATATTGTGGGTAATTGTGATATTTGTGTACAGACAGATGTTGGTTGCATGTTGACTCTGAAGAACGTACAATATGTATCAGATTTACGTCTTAATCTGATTTCTACTAATATTATTGACTTAGATGGTTATTACAATCTATTTGATGGTAGAAAATAAAAACTCACTAAAGATTCAAATGTGATTACTCTAAAGGCAAATTGTGTCATACATTTTACAAGACTCAGATTAATACTATTAAAGGTGCACTGAATGCAACTGAAGATGATGGTTTACCAAACTTGTGGCATAAGAGACTAGCTCACATGAGTGAGAAGGGGTTACAGATTTTGACAAAGAAGTCTTTTATTCCCTTTGTAAAAGGTATGAGCCTACACCCTTGTGATTATTGTGTGTATGGTAAACAATATAAAATTTCTTTTATTAACTCATCTAAAAAGAAAAAGAATGTTCTTGAATTAGTTTGCTCCTATATGTGTGGTCCTACTGATGTGGAAACTATAAGAGATAACATATATTTTCTTACTTTTATTGATGATACTTCACGAAAGATTTGGATGTTTGTGTTGAAAATAAAAGATCAGGTTCTTTAATATTTTAAGAAATTTTATGTCATGGTGGAAAGAGAGACAAGAACTTCCTCAAAGTATTTTCGCAGTGACAATGGTGGAAAATACACTTTAAAAGAGTTGGAGAATTACTACTTACAGCATGGATTTAAACATGAGAAGAGAGTGTATGGTACTCCTCAACGTAATGGTGTAGCTAAAAGAACAAACAGAATCACCTTGAAAAGGTCAGATGCATGTTGAAAATGGTTAATTTACCAAAACCATTTTGGGGTGAAGCACTCTACACTGTCTGCTACTTGATGAATCGATCTCCACCAGCTCCTTCATATTTTAATATTCTTTATAAAGAAAGGTCTGGAAAGGACGTCAGTTATTCTCATTTGAAGGTATTTGACTGCAAAGCATTTATGCATGTATCTAAGGAGTAAAGACAGAAACTTGATGACATGCCAGTTTCATGTATTTTTTTAAGTTATGGAGATATAGAGTTTGAGTACAGATTATGGGATTTAGTGAAGAAGAAAGTCATCATGTCCAGATATGTGATTTTTGATGAGTACAAAACCTTATCAGACTTTAAGACATCAGAGAATATTATAAGTGAAGATATTCTTCTTCTTGCACTAGTTTCTCTTTCAATCAAAGATGCCACAGATGAGGGAGAGTTACATAAAGATCAAGGGTTTGATGATATGTCAGCACCAGATGATGTTGAATAGGGGGAGCAGCCCTTTACATCCCAAGTTACAGAAGAACCTCAGCTTAGAAAATCAACTAGAATATATCATTTTGCTACTAGATATTTCAGTTCTGTGTATATTACAGTTACTGAAGAGGGAGAGTCAGAAAGTTTTTAAAAAGTCATAACCATCAAGAAAA
>NW_019014687.1:3265839-3279243 GCF_000150535.2 Carica papaya
CTCGTCTGGTAGTAAAGGGTTCAATCAAAAGAAAAGATTGACTTTGATGAGTATTTTCTCCTATTGTAAAGTGAGCTTTATTTGGGTAATTTTTAGTTTTACTGTTAGTTTAGATCTTGAGCTTAAACAATTAGATGTGAAGACAATATTCCTTCACGATGATTTAGAGGAAAAAAATCTACATGGATCAACCAGAGGAATTTGAAGTTAAAGGAAAAGAATACATGATTTGCAAGTTGAAAAAGAGTTTGTATAGATTGAAATAGACTTCGAGATAGTGGTACAAGAAATTTGATTCTTTCATGGTCAATCATGGTTATACTAAAACAGATACAAATCATTATGTGTACTTCAAGACAATCTCAGATAGTAAGTTTCTCATTTTATTACTTTATGTTGATGATATATTGATAGTAAAACAAGACACTACAGAAATTAGTAGTTTGAAAAAAGAATTGTTTGGCTCTTTTGATATAAAAGATTTGGACCCAACACGATAGATTTTGGGTATGCAGATTACTTGTGAAAGGAAAGCTAAAATATAATACTCGAGTCTGGAAATTGACCCGAGATCAATTTTCGCAATTTAAAAATAAATAAAAATATTATTTATAGATTAATTTAATTTAATTTTGTTAAACTATTAAAAAAAATAAGTTAGCGATGTAATCAAAAATAATTTTAAAAAAAATGGGTAAATATTTATGTTCAGATAGTGTTTTTAAAAGAAAAATTAAAAATAAGGAATCAAAATATAAAAAGAAAAAATTTGGTCATATAGGACGACCCAGTCAGCAGCCCCACGAACCAGAGCATGCCGCATGGCAAGACACACTGATGTCGGTGCCTTGTGGGAGGCCACGTGGGCGATTCGTGTGCCCAGTGATAAAATGGTCCAGGATCAATCTCGCGCCCGTGGACAGCTCAAATCCATTCCCTTTTTAGGCGCGATTAGACAGACGAGATCAATCACGATGAACAGTCCGATTTGTTTCCTCTTTAGGCACGATCGGACAGATGAGATCGATCACAATGAACGACCCAAATCGATGCAAGATGGGTACAAATATTTCGCGTCACATGAGAAATCAAACCCTAACTGCCAGCCCCCGTTGGAGAAGAAGAACCAGGCGATAGAGAAAGAGGCTGATCGCCGACCGCCGCCACCTTCGACCGCTAAAAAATGTAAAAATTCTCCCTACTCGCTCGGAATTCGATTATGAGCATCCCTATGGCCAAATCGGAGTAAGAAGGACTGCGGGTGAGCTGGAAACTGCAGAAAAAGTTCAGCGGAACTGCTGCAGCCAAAATCCAAAAATCCCTCTGATGAGCTCCTATCTGCTTCCCGTTTCACGTGATTTTTCGGTCATTGTGTTCACCGTTATTTTATGCACAAATTAACCGAAAAAAAGATCTCAGTTGTAAAGGACCGGTGGAGTCGCCGCACCGAGAGGTCCCCTCCCCCCCCCCCCCCCCCCCCAGCCAGTAGGTTCAGTTTTTGTAATTTTTCTCCCAATCAAGACCCCCTCTCTAATGTATTTTTTTACAAGGATATGTGCAAAATTGATCAAAACGGGCAAAAATCAACCAATCTGAGGTGAATTGCTGTTGTGGCCAACAGAGCTGGTGCCGGAACACGGCGGCGCCGCTGTGCCTGAACTCTAAAATTAGTCAAAAAGAGTTTTGGACACCGATTTTTAATTTTTGAGATATTTTTAGGTATGGAATGAGTGTTTTAAATTCACATGAAAAATTCAAAAAATTCAGTACCTGTCAGGAAGCATAGTAGACAACTTGACGTCTCGAAACACCGACTCGAATAAAAATCTCTCACCCTATTCTCCATTACGGTAAACTGAGGCTTAACATTATATAATTTTGTGTTTTTGTGAAAAATTAGAGAATCTTAAAAATAATTACAGATCACTCGTAGATGCAAAACTGGTTAATTCACGATTTGTTTTTTATTTTCTGTTTATTTTTCTGTATCGCTCTTTTTACTTGTTTTTATATGATGCATGTTCTTAATTTATATTTTCTATAACCTTATCGATTTATTTGGTTTATTCGGTTATATACTGTCAGCATGAATATAGTTTAATTGATCTGTAAATACAAAATGAGACAGTGATTTGCGTGGTTGGTTATTTTGTTGATAGAAATCTTTATGTGAAAGACTTAATAGGTACTCAGAAAAAAAGTGGACGAGCCTGGTACGTAGAGAACTCTACTGTGAATGGTATATTAGTCGAAAAGGGCTGGAAAGTCACTTACCGAGAAAGTTTGAGAGATACGGTTCATCCTTATACCGGACGGAATATCAAGGCGATGGAATGTTTGGCGCCCATTACTGAATGGGGTATGGGGACAGCCGGTTAATTGTTTAAATTGGATATTGGGTTCACGAGCAGTAAGGATATCCTTATGGACCCCCAAAGATACCAATAAGCAAGTAAGAAAGGAATGTTATCATCTCTTATTTTCTTATGCATAAAAATAAAAAATGATATGAATATGGGTTTTCATAGGTTATTTTTGGAAAACTTGTTACAGTAAGTACGAAATAAACAATTTTTTTTATATTGAATTAATTTACCCAAAATAAGGGCTCCATTAGTTGTTTTATGATTTTTACCAATCTTCAGTTTTTCGTATTTGTGATTAGTGTGATATTCTTATTGGGATAGTGTAGCTCACCCTTTCATTAACCATTTCAGATCAAGAAAATCAAGATCCAGATCTCGATCAGTAAGAGAGTTGTGAGTAGTTCACCACTCGGATTCCCTTCAAGTGCTAGTGAATGTTGTCCTATGAGACTTATTTATTCGCTTTTCTTTTTATTTATTTAATTACTGTTTGTCTTTTAGTATGGACATTTATGTAACCCTATTAGACATTTTAAATTATTGTGTAAGGAATGTAAACCTTATCTCTATTAATTGCTTCCGCATTTAAATTATAAATTCATTTCCTTTAAGGTTCTGGATCTTTACATAAAAAGTTATGGTTGTCACAAGAAAGGTATGTTGAGCAGATTCTAAACAGATTTCATATGAAGAATGCTAAGCCAGTTAGCACACCACTTGCTAATTACTTCACACTTAGCAAGACATTATGTCCTACTACTCAAAAAGAAAAAGAAGAAATGTTAGTTATTCCTTACTCCTCTGTAGTTGGGAGTTTGATGTATGTTATGGTTTGCACTCGACCAGATATTGCTCATGTTGTTGGTTTGGTAAGCAGGTTTTTTTTTTTTTAATCTTGGTAAGAGTAATTGAGAAGTAATAAAATGAATTTTCATATATTTGAGAGGTATTTCTAAGATGTGCCTATGTTTTGGAGGTTCAGAACCAATTCAAGAGGGATATGCAGATGCAGATATGGCAGATGACCTTGATTGCAAGAAGTATACTTCAGGGTATGTGTTTACTTTTGCAGGGGGAGCTGTATTATGGCAGTATAAATTGCAAAAATGTGTTGCCTTATTTACAACTGAGACAGAGTATACAGTTTTGACAAAAGCAGGTAAAGAAATGCTTTGGATGAAAAGATTTTTCGAAAAGTTGAGTTTGAAGCAAAATGAGTATGTGATGAATTGTGATAGTAAAAGTGTTCTAAATTTAAATAAAAATGTCACATATCATTGTCAAACTAAGCATATTGATAAAGATATGTTACAAATTCAACTAACATATTGACCAAGATAGTAACTCGTAACAAACATCAGTCTTGCATCAAAAAGGTAGGATTGATTGGACATTGAGAAATGTATGGTGGATATCTCATTATGGACTAGAGGGAGAGAGTGTTGGTTATATATCCAGCTCAAAAAGGGCAAATTAGCAATTTAAAAGAAAAGGAAAAAAAAAGGGATTAAAACTGCAATTTCCTCATATATATATATATATATATATATATGTATACGTTGCACGAAAAAAAAATCGGAGAAAGAGAGATGTGCAGAAAAGAAAGAAAAAAAGAAGAAGAGGAATAGGAAGGGATATATATATATATATATATGTACATATATATATAAAGAGAGAGAGAGAGAGAGAGAGGTTGAGTGAGGCTAAGAGAAAAGGAAAAATGAGGTTGTCATTCTCTCTCATCGGTGATCGCAGACGTCAGTTATTTCATCTTTTTACAAAAAAAATTAAATTTGATTTTGCTTACCTTTTTTTTTAAGTTCTGCACACACAAAAATTGTTTTCTTTTGTTTTGTATTTAATTTTTAATTAATTATTTTGTAATTATTTTTATTAATAATAAATTTGATTCAGAATTTTAACCGTGATTTTTCTCTTCACACTGAAAGATTTTTTTACATAAAATCTTGTGCGTATTTAATTTTATAATTATTATTTATTTATTATTTTTAATCAGTTGTAGATCATTTTAACTTAAAATTATGATTATTAATTTTTGTTAATTAATTTAAAATTAATTTAATTTACAAAATTAATTTTATCTCTATTCGAGACCCAACAATATATATTACATCATCATATAATGTACATATAACATGTTGTCGGTGATAATTCTAACAATCATATCCAAAAAAAAATGGTTACACTTGTCACCTCTTCCCACATTTTCTTTAAGAAAAAATAAAATGTGTATATAACATTTCTAATGGTTAGTTTTCCTCCTTTGAAGCCAATGCATCTCTCATTGCATATTTGGACAATACCCCTGTTAGGACAGCCTTCTCCTTGATTTTTAACCTAAATACAAGATAAACAGGCAGATCTTAGGGAAACTATAAAACAAAAGGAAATTTTAGGATAACAAAATAGCTGAGCATTCAAAATTGTGGAAAATAACCTCTTTGCAGATCCCGGTACTTTTACTTTGGGAATCTTTCGTACTTTTCCTTTAGAAAGTAACTTTTTCTCAAGAGCTCTGATTTTGCTCAGCTGCTTTGGGGAATCTGAATCGGCTGTGCATTCTATTGTTGTTTCTGGGCAAGCATCACCTTTCGCCCCTGCTGCATTATTATCGCCAGGATTCTCTTGGACTTCTACGGTTTTAAGTCCCTCAAGGTCATCATATGAATTCCCAGGTTTAACAGTAATAGTTTCTGGCAGTGAATCCAAGGAACAATCATCCACATTGAAATAAGCATCATTGTCAGATTCTGAACTAAGATCTGTTGCTTCACGTCCATTGATGACATGGTCAGAGAATGTTTCATCCTTGGACTTCCGAGAATTCATCATGTCAAATTTTATTTGCTTCTGAATTTTCCCGAAGGATATACTTTGTCCAGAAAATGTTTCTACGAACCTGCCATAGAAGGAAATTTATTCGGTTACTTCATGCTAGTGTGCCTAAATGATTGGATAACTACCTTAACATAATAATAAATGTGGTGAACATCCACGTACCTCCCTAAGAATATAGGAATATTAACCTGATTCTGATGAAATTTATAGGGGAAAAAAAAGGAAACAAAAAACAAAAATGAAATATATACCCAAGCTTAGTTGTTAATGAATACCTTATTGCATCAACTTCAGACTTGAAATCAACAAAAGCAAAGCCCTTGCAGACAGGATCCTTCGTCTTCTTATTTCCGGTAACAGCTGGCATGATATTTGTCATACCAGAAACTCCATTAAAAGCATTTCTTAGATCCCTGTGGATATTCTTTTTCTTAGGAAGATTAGTTATACAAACACGAATTCCACTTGAAGCAACTCCAGGGGCTGCAAAATTCCAGATTGAACTTCTTAGTCCAATTCAATAGGGCATTGTAACAAACATTATGCAATGTTGCATATGATCATGAACTGGACAATCAAATAAATGCAAATGAACCGACTTATATGATGGATTTCCAACAATAGTTCCAACAAAGTGAAACCCAGAAATTCCTGCAGTCCATCCATCTTCAGGGAATGTCACCATCAGTGATTAATGTGATTTTATTTAAACCTTTCTAATGCATGTATCCACATAAAGTTAGCTGATGTATACTCTATTTATTCGGTTAGTCTGTGCATTGTTATGCATGGAAGATGAACATAGTAGTCCAGAGCAATTAAAAGCAATTTCCTTTCTTGAAGCAGCATCAAGACTCAAGTGACCAAATAAGACACTACAAGCAGGATTCAAACAGAGAGAACCATAGTATTTAGCTCGGCAAAATATAATTCGATATCTTGCTTCATAAAGAGCTAGATCATGTTTCTTCTCAAAAGTTAAAATGGATTCATCTAAAAACTCCGAACAACAGATCATTTTCTGACAGAATCAAGATGTGGTCTTTGCTATGTTAGCAAACACCAATTTATTCACAGAGGTGTCTCTTGGTGCTTCTCGGTGCTTCTTTACAAGTTAAGATTCCTATGATTATATGAGCTGCAAAGTGTGCAACTCAACTAGGGTATTAAATTTAGTCTGGTGTTTTCTTGGTGCTTCTTTAACAAGTTAAAGATTCCTGTAATCCTACAAGCTGAGAATGATGCAACCAAACTAGGGTCTTAAAGTGTGGTCCGAACTCAATTTTAATGGATATCCGTTAGAAACTTAAATTGAACTCAACTTGTAGACACTATAACATTCAGTAGTTCAGTTCTGAGCATCACTGTATACTCTATTCATTTCATTAGAAAATTCATGTTTTCAAAGTTCTTCTACGAATTTCTAGTGCACATTCATTAATCTAACAATGAGATGAGTACAAGAACGATCTAAAGATAAAGTGGAAGAACAAACCAAGATTAGTACCAATTCACAAATTAATCAAGAAGTTCGGTAGATATAAATAGATTGAGTCTACGAGAAAATCAAACATAAAACCGAAAAAAAAAACGGCGAATCGTGTTCTTAATAACTTGATGCTGACCTTTCTTTTGATCATCTTTCTTGGAAGCAGGCAGGACAGAAATGTTCTTAAGTTTGTTAATATTAGCAGCCTGTGCCTGCCTACTTTGCTCCAATTCTTCGAGCAACTTGTCTTCAATAGAAGTATCATACACTTTCCTTTCACCAAACCCACGAGGCTTGTTTTCAAGCCACTTCTTCATCTTCCCCATTGGTAAAAGCATGCCCATGTCTTCGTCGTCGTCGACATCACCGCTATAGTCATCCCAATCGTCTTCATCAAAATCGTCCATTTCCATCAGCTCGGTGCCACCTTTTCTTCCCTTCTTTGCAGCAAAAACACAAAACCCGTTACGGTTTTTTTCAATAACAGCCCGCGAACTAAGATGGATTTGGCAGAATTCCGTTGAAGAGGTCGGAAATGGAGGGTTTTTAGAGCAGAAAGTGAAGAGTGAAGTAGGCCAAGACGCAAGAAGGCTTTTGTGAGAATGAACTAGAGAAAATGAACAGGCATTCATTGTGCTGATAAACGATAATGAACTGCTGAGTGATAATCCCCCAGAGGTCAGCATCATTCGTCTTCGAAAGTTGAGACTGAGCGGTTCGTTTCCCTGTCAAAGGGATTTTGCAAAAGATTTGTCTTAAAAGCAATTTGAGTAAATATTTCTAAAGGTCCCCCTCTAACACGGTGGTGTCGTGGTGTAGTTGGTTATCACGTCAGTCTAACACACTGAAGGTCTCCGGTTCGAGTCCGGGCGACGCCACTTAATATTTTTTTGGGCTTTCCTCATTTCGAACTTTCTAACCTTGGTTGTTACTTAAAATGGTAAATGACGATTGCTTATTGTTCATTTGGGCCCATTAAGAGGGTCTATGGGCCCTTTGTTGATTTATAAGTAAAGCCTAAATACGTCTCCTAGATTATAGGAGAAATTTACAAATGCTTCATTGTTCATTTGCTTGCTTGCTTCTAAGTATCCTAAAACATCTGAATGAGTACCATATATAATTATAAAATTAATATAAAATACCGTTTAAAATATATAATACCAAGCTTTTTGAGCTAAGAGATTGAATGAATAATTAGACATATCCTGCAAAAAAGATGTTATTGCTCAAGCATGTTTTGTATATAATATGAGAAGAAAAATAATTATTATTTAGTTAGTAATAATAATTTCAAAATTTTAATGTTTTAAGATATTTTGCCCAGTTTTATTATTTATAAATATAAAAAAAATTGAAATAAATAAATAAATTATAGGGAAGAGAGGCAATGAGCATTTGCGAATTGTGGCCACATCCTCTTTGAGAAACCCTAAACTATCCTCATCCTCATCTCAGAAACCCCTTTGTCCCACATCTCATCTTGTG
Source organism: Carica papaya (assembly GCF_000150535.2). The sequence continues at coordinate 3,274,042 of NW_019014687.1, forward strand.
CTTCACGGACTCTTAACCCCTTCATTTGTAAGGACAGTCCTTAAAAAAGGGAGAAGAGTCTGAATGCCCTTTATTCCCTACGACTATCCCAATTTGCAAATAATGTCTTCTCACATTTTTTTTTTTTTCATCTGTTCAGGTGAATTATATATACAAAGAAAATATATATATATTTTTTATTAAAGAATTATTTTCTGCATATCTTCTTTTTTTCTTGATTTGATTTAACCTGGGGATTACGTGTATTGAGGACATAAATAAATAAAATAATAATGGAGATATATATATATATATATAAAACAAAAATTGCTAGGCTGTGTAGAGCCCAGAAATGAACGAGTTCTGGTTTGTGGTCTGTCCAATCCCATTCTTGATTTGAAACTGTAGGGACAGAGGAAGCATACTTCCATGGATGTTGGCATTAGGTATGTAGAGCTTTCTCCTCTTGCCCTCCAATTTTTTTCTAAATTTAAATTTAAATATATATAATTATACACTTCAACCGGTCAATATTGGAAAGCTAGTTTAGTTCCATTTTTCTCCACTATATAAAGATTTAGCTAGAGATTATCCAAACTAAAAATGAAAAACACTCAACAATCACCATGAATTTTTAACTCTTTAAATTGCAATTAGATGGAACAAGATGATGTAAAAATTGTAATTCGCACAGTATTCCAATTACGAGGCACAACTTTACTAATTAAATCATTTTTTTATTATTATTTAATTAAATAAAATTAAAGTAACATCCAAAGTTTTTATATAGACACTGGCGTTTCTTATCCTCTCAAAAGTGTTGTTAAGATTTCATTTTATATATTCTTGTGGGTTTTTATTAAGAGACAAAAATAAATAAATAAATACATGAAAAGAAAATGTTAAAAAATTTAAAATAAAAAAAAGAAACTTGAGAAAGGGTTGCCGCGATAGACAAGCCGATTTGTCAGTTGCGTAAGTTGTAGATAAATTAGTCAAATTTTTGGGATTCAAAATTTCAGGCCCATTGACTTGTAGTACGTGCCACGGCCCCATTAATACGCTCCTTGCCCAAAACAAGACTCGGATTGATTAAGACGTCTAATTTCTCATTTTTTTTCTATTTTATCTTCGATTACGCAATGCATATGTAAATTAAATTCATTTTAATTAGATAATATTTTAAGTTAAATTAAATTCAACTGAAATTAATTATTTTTCCAATTGTTCAAATTTTGGAACAATCATAATTGAAAATCATCCAAAAGCAAATGAACAAACATACACTTTTGTTATTTTTGTTTGTTTGTATTCAATGAAATTAAAATTGAATTAAAGTCAACTTAACACATACTAATAATAACATAAACACTATCTTATCACATACTAAGTGTCATTAATCCCTTGTTTGGGCGATGAGTGCGGGTTTATTGGATATCTTAATCAATCCTCTACCCAAATAAAAATTTGTGTAATTAGGCAACTTGATTGGGGTAATATAGAATCTATGAATATAGAATTGTAAGGTGATGTTTGTATATATATATATATATATATATATATATATATAGGAAAAAGACGGATCAATTAAATTAAATCTTTAATTTATAAACTTAGATTAGATACCCAATGGAATAAGACGGGTGTGTTTTGCTTAAGCCAATGCTTTAGACGTGGGATCAATGAGGTTAATAGCCACTTTCAAAAGCAAGATAGCTACATGATTATTTCGTTCTAATTAATACCATAAAGCCCACATTGATAATCAACCTACCAAACTTCTAGATTACACATACACACACACATATATATATATATATATCAAGGAGAAAATAAATAAAATATTATATTCTTAAATAATAAATTTAAGAGATTGTTCTAAAATCTTAAATTAATAGAAAATAATTTAATTAATTGTTTAAATTGTAATATATTCCTCCACTCATAAATCATTAGATTAAACCGTGAATTCAGAAATTAATTATTTATATTCTAACAATTACATTAATTATTCTATAATTTTAATATGTTTACAATTATTTTCTGTATTTTTAAGAATATAAGTTTATATTTTGTAAATTGAAGGAAGAAAAAGGGTAACCCCTCAGTAGTAAAAAAAATCAATCAATGAATCAATAATTAATTAATTATAAACTTAAAACATGTTTAATAGAATATTAAAAACAAAGATTGAGAAATTAAAATAAAATATAAATGGTAAAATTAAAGAAACACGCATGCACCTAAAATTCAAAAGCAATATTGTGTTGAATTGAAATGGAGTTGGAGTTGGAGGTGGAGGAGTGAGTACGTTGAATCGCATGTCTCAATCTGTCGCACCGACCAAACTCGCAAATCACCTTAACGGGTCCTCCATGACTTTCAATTTGGGAACCCAACTGCACATAATTTATACTCAGGCTCTTGTAAATCAAATTAACTATATATATATATATATATAGATATGTGCAAGCTTCAATAGGAAAGGATAAATAAACAAATACCCAGATAGAAAATAAGGTTGAAAATGGTGTTGCCACTCTCCTTGAAGCAATAAAAGTTGTCTTGCAATATGCAATCACATGTATGTTCATATGTGTGTGTGTACGCGGGTGTATACATACATATATATATATATATATGTGTGCATAAAGCTTGAGTATGGATCGTGTGAAGTTTGTCTATGGACACGAGTAATGGAGAATGAACAAGGAAAGTTACAGAGATGGGCTTCAATGCTCCAATCTCCATACACATATTAGATTTTAAATCATATAATTTGGATTCGGATTCATATGTATATATATATATATATATATATATATATAATGTCAATTGATGATAATAAATTTGTATCTCCATTCGATCATAGTGGCAAACTAGATCTTATATATATACATATATATATATATATAAACAGTATATTATATCATTCTCTTTTTACCCTTACAGTTGCCGCAAGTAAGTTTTTGATTTTTTTTTTCTTTTTAAATCAATTCTCAATTAATTTATCTGATAAATTAAATAAATATGTGAATATTATCATCAAAGGAAATTTAATTCTTAATATTTTTATCATTTCTCCTTTAATTTATCTGAAAAAAATACATAAATATATACACATATGCCATTAAAAAAAAAAAAACCAAATTTAATGTGTACATTACTACAAGACAATTATATAATCAAAAAGTGATGACATGATTGTCCCATACATTAATAAAATTTTAATTAATTAATTAATTAAAAATGTTTATTTTCATTATCATTAATTTATTAATTTAATTTTTCAAAATTATTCTTTAAGTTATTTTTCAAAATATTTAAACACGATTTAATAATTTTTTTTATATAAAACTATGCATTTAAAATGAATAGAGAAAATTATAAATCAAATTGTATTAAGAAAAGTAAAGATGAAATTGTAATGTAAATTATACACTATCACTAGATTTTTTTATATGAAGGTCCAAGTGGATTCTTTTGTGAGAAAAATAAAAAAGTTTGATAGTCTTAGGGCAGTATGATTGAGGCATGGATAATATAATTGTACATGTTTGGCATTTCATAAATAATTTAATTGTGTAAAAATTAAATCGAAAAGACTAGTGTTAGTGTTAGTAACTTTACATTATCAGTCGCTTTTAAAGATTTTATAAGGATAACAATATCTTGAAAATAAATTGATGGAAATTATGGCCCTCCAACATTTAACTTAATATATAACCAATATAGAAAGCACAACTGGGTAACAATTAAATGGTTCGTAATTATATAAGTGTAAGAAGATTATCGTAATTATAACTAATTATTTTCCTAAAAATATATATTTAATCATAATAATATTATAAGTATGTTTGAAAAATTTGAAGTGAATTCTGGAGAATTAGTTGGTGTCGCGTAGTAGCACTAAATGTTGGGTGTGGAGGAGTCAACTACGTGTTTATGAACTATGATGGGTGCCTATACAACACTCACTCACTATTCTTTTATTAATTTTACTTTTAATTTTATTTATACAATTTCTACTATTTAATTATTTATAATTAAAAATAACAATAAAAATGAATTAAATCAAAGGGCTCATGCAATGGGTCTCCTGGTGCTAATAATATAGAATTCAGTCAGCATCTACCGGGCAGTCATTTCAGTATTGCGTACTTAAGAGGGGAAAATATGTATGAGCATTATACACTCAACGTGAAAGTAAATTGTATCAAATATATATATATACATACATATAGTTTGTATGCATGTATATTTAGATGATGGTTGAGGAGCAATTAATGTAATGTGATGGGTGATAAAATGACATAAAGTTGAAACTAAAACGCAAAAAAAATAAAAATAAAAATAATTAATTAATTATGGAGATTGGAAGACAGAAATCAGAGTAGGCCTAGTTGATCTGAGGTTTGATGTGCAATACTTGCTTTACTACATTATTAATTTGCTCTACCAAATTTGTTAAGAGTGCAAAAATTTATCAAACTGGTTTAACTGATTCAAATTAGAATTAGTTAAGAGAGATCCGTTTGATTATATTAATTAACTTTTTTAATTTAATGAATGAGTTGACATGACTTTGGTATGGTAAAAGTCACTTATAATTGCAAATTACTTAGTTATGAGTAAATAATAATGAAATGATAATTGAAATTTGGGTTGGTAAAAGTGAAACCAACAGTTTTTTTTTTTTTTTTTTACTTTTGATTGGAAAGATGGAGTGGAATTTGGCATCATCAGAATGAAAAGCTAATATATATGTACTCTGGCTTAAGCATTAAAAGGTGAAAGATTTCTTTATTTAATTTTCATGTACAACTTTTTAACACAAAGTACTTCAAACATCTTTAATCATTATTATATATATATTTTAAGAGATATTAATACCATATAATGTATCGCATGTGTAAATGCTCCTCCCCCAATTCACATAATTTTGTTCTAGTCATAAAGGATTTTTTTTTTTTTTCTTTTTTTTTGCATAATTTTCCTACTTTTCTTGTTATATTAAAATTATAATAACTAAATTAAATTTAAAAATAATAAAAATTACTTAAAATTATATATTACACATAATTTTGTTTTAATTGGAAATTTGGTGCCAATTAACCTTACATGTTACGCATAGGAAGCTATTATGAGCTTTAATTAATACTGGGAGCATTTTAGGAATGTAGTGCATAGAATCAGGACAATACGATATTGTGTTAATAGCTA
>NW_019014687.1:3300569-3312154 GCF_000150535.2 Carica papaya
CAATCATTATCTCGAAACATAATCACATACACACGAAAGATCACATATGCACTCGAAAGGTCACATATATACTCGAAAGGTCATCTCTAAGGTTATCATTGCACGATGTCATTTATGTCGTCTTTGAGGAGAGACGAAAAAAGTCCTCCCATCATATGGATAGCACACGCACACAACTCTTACAATGGCCAGAAATGAATGTTTGCTAGGTGACTCACACTTAAAAATATATGTCTATGCGTGGACTAGGTTTCAAACTCTATCCATGTGTAGGTTCATCATGCCTGCTGAACTTCAGCCACACAGATACATTCCCCTCCTCAATTCGAACTAAATGAAAGGGCATTCAAGGACCATACTCTAATTATTCACAACTCCTCACTTATGACTTCTTATTTATTTTACTCTTATTCTAGTTTCTCTAAAATTTTATTTAACTGATCGTTTCACCACCATAATTTTTTCTTTTCCTTTCTATTTTTACCTTCTTATTTTATTTCTTTTTTTTTTCAAATTTTCACATAATTAGGAATTTCTCTTAATTCCTCAATTCATATCTCATCACAATCCAATAAATTCTCAGTCTTTTGGATCTTTTTTCTGGTTTCATTTCCTTGTAAATTTAAAAATGCTTAGGTTCATTAATCATACTTTTGGGTTTTATTTTTTGTCAAAAATTGGGTCAATGTCCGTTCAAATTTCAAAATACATAATTTAATGAAATGCATGCATTTCTTGGAAATTCAAATTTGGTTGAGATTTAGAAGTACTTACACTCCTACGTGTCTTTCCAAATTCGCATGAATGTCCAAATTTTTCTATACACACGATATAAATTAATTAAAATGTTTTGAAATAATAAAAATTAATTTAGTCGAATTAAGGATTCCAATGACCACCCAACGGAATATCTGAAATTATCGGGATCCTCTAATATCCAACTGGGCACCAGCTGAGTAGAAAAAAAAAGATGTGGAAGACTTAAGCGGCAAATATATATATATGTATATGTATATATATATATATATATATATTAAAAACTAGCAGAAAAAAGGGATAAAAAAGAAAAAACATATAGTGAAGAGAGAGGGCCAAACGAAATCGAGGCTGAGATAGTGGAATGAGGGGAGGAGCCTAAGCCGCGTGAGGAGGAGGAGTGAGCGGTAGTCGCGAAGGTGGGATATGACGAAAGAGGAGACGTCACGGGAAGAAAAAGAAGAAGAAGAAGAAGAGAAGAAGAAAGTGAAAAAAAGGGGAAGAGAAGAAGAAGGTGAAAAAAAAGGGGAAGAGAAGAAGAAGGAGAAAAAGACAGAAGAATTATGGTTGGGTAGAGAGAAAAAGAGGAGAGAGAGAAGAAAAAGGAAGAAGAAGAAAGGAAAAAGAAAGAAGAAAGAAAAAAGAAGAAGAGGAGTTGCTGGAAAGGAGGAAGAAGAAGGAAAAAAAAGGCTACTGGAAAAGAGGAAGAAGAAGACGGAAGGAAACAAAAGAAGAAAAAAAAGAGACAAAAAGAAAAGAGAAAGAAAAAAACAAGTAGAACACAAAAATTAATTAAGAAAAAAAAATGAAAAGGTGGGGACCAAATATGATGTTATTGTGCCGCATGTGACAACACATGTTGATTCAATCATTAGCGCTTGACATTTTCTGTGACACACATATGATGGCGCATGATGACGTTGACGACTGGGACTGCGTGTCCCAAGGTAAAATCCGTTCCTCATTACGCGTAATATAGTTTCTAAAATTATTAATAATTTAATATATGTGTTTTCTATTATAAATAAAGGAAAACTATTTAAACAGTTTTCAAATTTATGAGAGAATCATAGACCGAGGTAAAAAAGATTTTTAAAATTTTCTTGATCACACAAGAGGTAAGAATTATGTGTATTCCATATGAAGACATAATATTATACTTATAAATTATAAATGATGTGTGTAAATATAAATTTGTATAAATTGTGTATGTGTATGTGTATGTTTTGTGTAGATTTTTAATTGATGAGAACAAAATTGATAAGAGCAAATACGTGAATGTTATGATTTGGTGTGTTGTGATTGTGTATACATGTTTAAATATGAATGTGTGCATATATTGATAGAGGTTGTATGTGTGAATATAAATATATATTATGTGTGAGACATGTAGTGAGGGTATATATCTGTATTATAATATATATGCATGTATTAATATGTGTGTACACATGTTATACGTGTGAGATATATAACCAATGTATGTACATGTGGAATTTGGGTACACTGCACTTGCTGTGTGATCTAGTGTAGATGTACGATGCACTGTATCTTGTACTTACTATGTGATATAGTACAGGATGATTCAGAAAGTGATTTGAAATATATGGCTCTTATTTGTGTGATGATATCGTGTATTGTGTGTGTATTTGTATTTAATTATGCATAGAAATTAAGATCTTAGGTATGAAATAAGTGAATTGAAAACAATAGAGATTTGGAAAGAGTATAGGGTGCAAGAGCCCTGAATACCTACTCGTTTAGTCTAGATCGAGTAGGGAAGTGTGTGTGTGTGACTGAAGTTCAGCGGGTATGATGAACCTGCAAATGGATAGAGTTTAAAACCTATTTCAGACGTAAATAGGTGTTTGTGAGCGGGTCACCTAGCAAACGTAATTGATGTGGCCAATGTTAGATTTTATGTGTGTGCTATCCATGATATAAGAGGATCTATTTTGGCTCTCCTTCATGACGATATAAACGACATCGCGTGATGGTAACCTAATTAAGCTTTAAAAGACTAAATAATGTGAAATTATGAATCTGAGTGGAGTAATATGTGTGTGTGAGTAAACCCATTTTGGTTTGAGGAATCTGTGAATCTATGAGTGTGATTTGAAAAGAAAACACGAATTAGGTTAGAAGAGTGAGGATTAGAATATATTTTGTCTTATGATTTATTTTGTTGTATATTTTGATTGTGATGCTTGTTTGAGATTTGAAAAGAGAACACGAATTAGGTTAGAAGAGTGAAGATTAGAATATATTTTGTGTTATGATTTATTTTGTTGTATATTTTGATTGTGATGCTTGTTTGACATTTTCTTTGATTATAAATATTAATATATTTTACATATTGCATGAGTATATATATTTAAGTCTCCGTTATAGAATTATTTTTTTTACTGAGCTCGTGAAGCTCACCCTAACTCACCCCATCAAGGTTAGAGGAAGTCAAAGATCAAAGGAAGATGACGAAGAAAACCTTGTTAGTTTCTATTTTAGATTTATAAATTAATTTAGGTACCTCAATTATGTGTAAACAAATAATTATCCAGTTACAAGGGATGTGTATTAAAGTGTAGTTCCGCTACATATTTAATATTTATTTGTTTCACTAGTTGAAAATATTGTGCTAACATCAGTACCTACCGACATTGGGGTTCGGGATGTTACAGGTGGTATCAGAGCACACGTTCCTTAGAACCATCCTTTGTAACATGAGGCATAGAAACTTTAGGAGGTCCAAGACTTGTAGAACTTAGGAGTTAAGAGATGCTTTAGACATTGTCTGAAACATTTTTCAACATGAAAAGTTCGATGACAGTATTCTAGAAACCTAACAACATGAACTATATAAGGTACTTTCTAGCAAACTTAGAACTAAACCAATTAGGGATTCACCATGAGGTTAACAGATGATGATACTTAATCAACACCGTCGTCGAACTTCATAGGTGTCAAGAAAAACTATCAGAGACTTAACCTTTTATTAACCTATTGACCCCGTAGAGTCAAATGACAGCAGCTAAGCTCTTTAGAAAAAAATATTTAATTTCTTTTAAGATAATAAAGTAGTTCCTAGGGGGGGGGGGGAATCTCCCAACTGAGAAAATTTTTTCTTGGAGTGAGAAACATTTTCCCATTGGGAGCCAATGTCCTGATTCGAAGATAAATTCCCATCCAAGTGGAAGCCTAGGGAATCTCACCCATGCTACCACAAAGGTCATTGCATCGTTGTTGATGGAGAAAGTCGACGTTCATGGTTGCACTGTTAGGTAGTGTTTATAGATAACTCACGAACCTCCGTTGAGTGTATGCATGAAATCATTGGGGTTAGTGAATTTTGCTTAGTCATTGTTCATACCAATGAGTTGAAAGGTTCATGTTGGTCTCCAAGGGTTCTGGAGGCGGCCAAGTAAGGCACAATAGCTAATGGCTCTGCTCAATAATCATATAATCACACGGGTTTTCATGGATTGAGAAATGCAGTTATGAATTCTGTTAGAGAATGAAATTGTAGGGAGATCATTTTCCAAATTGATAATCATGTCCTCATCTTTAATCTTAGGATTTTTTTTTTCTTTTCGAAATACCTAATGTTTGTAAGTTTGTTTCGAAATGAGACTCTTTCGCGACTCCAAGTACCATTATCCTTCGTTCCGTCTCTTTTTACTTCCACACAATCCTTTTCTTCGGTAACAACAATCTCTATGTCTTTCGTCTCATCCATTTCTTCATCACCTGTAGATTATGCCTCTTCATTCACATTTGTTCCTAAACCAGAGGCTTCCTTCCTTATCCTTACCTTTTTGGTTGATCGTGTTAATAGTAACTTAATTATTTGTTGAAGATATTTTATTTTTGCAGAGTTTTATGATTAATACTTTGATGGTTGCTAAGTTTTAGCATTTTAGTTCATGTTAGTTGGATTATTACTTCATATTTTACAGGAATTATGGGTTAGTTGTTTATTGATTGTAATGTCTATTTATAGGCTAATTTGCTATCACTTTAGATAAACTTTTAAGTTTAGTTTCTGTTTTCTTATTCTACCAATCCTATTTATGCAATCTATTAAGTTTCAATCAATAATGGTACTAGAGTCATAAGTTTCTAGTTCGTATAAAAAAAACAATAGGTTTTCTTTTACTGAAATTATTATTGTCAGTTGCATTTGACAATTTTGTATGACCTATAATTCCTCGCTTCAATGGTCACTATGATTATTGAAGCATGTTGATAGAAAATTTTCTCATATCTAAAGAGTACTAGTAAGTCGTTTCAGAAGGGGTTCCAAAACCAACAATTGGAACAACTGTGTCTGATATGCAAAAAACAAAATTGAGGGATTGAAGTTGAAGGACCTCAAGGCAAAAAATTACTTATTCTAGGCTATTGATCATTCAATCTTGGAGACCATCTCATGCAAAGATACCTCTAAGCAAATCTGGGATTCAATTAAAAAAAAAAAATTTAGCAGGGAGGTTTCCTGAATGAGAGCAACATTCCCTAAATAAGAAAAATCCTTTAAGTAGAAAGAAAATCCTTCGAGTGAAAAAAATTTTAATATAAAGAAATTCTCAAAATGAGAGAACTCCCAAATAGATATACTTCACCTAACAAATTCTAAGCTTGATAGGAGCCAAATGACGATTTAATTTTTCTAGGACTTCTCCTTGCATCCTTCTATGAAAACAAATACCCTCACTGTTCTAAAATTCTTTTCTAACTTCGTTTAGAGACTCTGATAGTAGTTCTGGATCCTAGAAAAACAAATAGCCAGATCCTTAGGAAATAAACTGTCATTCTACAAATTGAAATCAAACAAAAATATAATTAGAATTCTCTTTTCTAAGAATTCTAGTACTCGTAGGAAAATTTTGTAGGTGAGGGATATGGTTGTAGGAGTTGTTCTCACATCCAACTATTCAAAAAAATTTCAATATGCTTCTCATCAAAGTAACGCAACGAAAGCGTGATGAACCACCATCACCACTTGATTGGAACCTAAGTTCCTAAATGACTGTGCTTATAAAATTAAATTCCAAAGAGAAAAGAAACAAAGTCCCTAAAGAAGTGTTCTGATAACATAATCATTACAACGAGATTTTTTTTTTATTTATAAAAATAAGCTCCCTTACAATGAGGAAGAAAAACACCCTTAAACCTACAAACTTTCACTAGTAAGAGATTAAAAAAGAAAACATCAGAAGATAAAACGATTTCGTTATAAAAATATGTCATAATCACTCTAATTTGTTGACGAAAATATCAATAGAGTACATGGATGGTTATTTTGAGTTCTCGCAAATGAAAATTTTGAAAGATTAAATTTCTTAGGAGGAGAGGAGATTCCCACACGAGAGAAATTTCTCCAAGTGACAGAAATTCCCAACATAAATAAACATTTCTCTAGTGAGAAAAAAACCTCTCTTAATATAAATTTTCCAAAGTAGGGAGATGAGTGATTCCAATTGCTTGACGAATAATTTGGAGGACCAAATTATTTTTGAGGGGAGAGATTGTAATATCCAGCTGGGCACCAGCTGAATCGAAAAGAAGAAAAAGATGTAGAAGACTTAAGTGGCAAATATATATATGTATATGTATATGTATATGTATATGTATATGTATATGTATATATATAAAAGAAAATAGCAGAAAAAAGGGGACAGAAGAAAAAACAGATAGAGAATAGAGACGGCCAAACGACATCGGGGTCGAGAGAGTGGAGTGAGGGGAGGAGCCTAAGCCGTGTGAGGAGGAGGAGTAAACAGCAATCGCAAAGGTGGGATGTGGTAGAAGAGGAGACATCGCAGGAAGAAGAAAAGGAAAAGAAAGAAGAAGAAGAGAATAAGAAAGTAAAAAAAAGGGGAAGAGAAGAAGAAGACATAGAAGAATCATGGTCAGGTAGAGAGAGAAAGAAGAGAGAGAGAGAAGATAAGAAAGACAAAGAAAGGAAAAAAAAAAGAAAAAAAGAAAAAAGAAGAGGAGTTGCGGGAAAGGAGGAAGAATAAAGAAAAAAAAGAAGTTATGGGATAGAGGAGAAAAGATAGGAAAAAAGAAAGAGAAAGAAGGAAAAAAGAAAAAAAAGAAAAAAAGAAAAAAAGAAGAGGAGTTGCGGGAAAGGAGGAAGAATAAAGAAAAAAAAGAAGTTATGGGAAAAGAGGAAGAAAAAGAAAAGGAAAAAAAAGAAAAGAGAAAGAAAGGAAAAAAAGGAAAAAAAAAGAAAAAAAAGAGAAAAAATACGAAGAAAGAAAAAATTAATTAAGGAAGAAAAATGAAAGGGTGGCGACTAAATATGATGTTGGTGTGCCACATGCGATCTCGTTCCACCGCCGCTCAAACCACCACCAAAACACGAAAAACAGAATTGTTTTACCTTCAGTATGAGTGATTCAGCCGCGGCTTAGCTCCCAATCCTCTTATCTCAGTCATGTCGTGGCTCTCTAGCTTCCAAACCTGCAGACACACACATGAATACCCGTTTGGTCAAAAACACACACCGAATGAGAAAAAGAATGCACCTAGCTCGTGTACGATCCTCGAAGAACCTGAACAATCTCAATTTTGGATTTTACTATCACACGGTGCTCCTCGGTCGTGATTTCCCTTCCTTCCCTTCTCTTTGGCTTTCTGCCTCCGCGACTCTCTCTCTTCTCCTCCCCCTTATGTGGTTGTTCTTGTCTTTCCTCATCCTCCCACTTGGCCACACTCTTTTTCTTCCCTTCCTCTCTTTTCTTCTCCCTTCCCCTCTTTCTTTCTGGCCTCTTTCTACTTTCCTCTCTTTTTTCTCTCTCTCGGCTTCTCCGCGCGACACCTTCTCTTCCTTCTCTCACTGATCGCCCCTCTCCTGTTATCCCTCTCTCTTTTTTTACTTCTCTCCCAAATGAAGAAAACTTCAATATTTTTTTCTCTTATACCCGTTCTCCCAGCTGTTGGATCTCATAAGATCGATCTGGGTCGTTTATTTTCTTTTAAGTCTCCTCCATCTAATCTTTTTTAGCGGTCCGATCTGTGCCGTCTATTTTTTTGATTTTCTGTGCCCCTTCCACTTTTCCTTATTCATGTCTCTAAAATTAATTAAAAGCCCCATAAATTTGAAATTTTCTTTCATTTATATCCAAACTCTACTGTTATTCTTTATTTACATTTCTTTTCTTTCTCTGTTTTTTCTTTAGGTGGATATTAAAATTCTCCTTTCCTTATAAAAATTTGATCCTCCAAATTGATATGTCTCTCTAGTGGGTGAGAAAATTGAGTTCGTGTCGAGTCTTTAGTTTTTCAAGTAGCTTCCGCTGGCGAATGATGTCGTCAGAGTACCTTGACCATTGGAATAGTCTTATTCCTTAATACCCGCTCCTATTTATTCAATATATTTATGGGTATTTCCTGATAGGACATATCTTCCGCAATAGGAACCTCTTCATATTGAATTATATGCGATGGATCAAGATGGTATTTATGTAACATGGATACATGAAATACATAATGAATGTTAGCCAACTCTGGTGGCAATGCCAATCAGAAAGCAGTAGATCAAATTCTCTCCAGTATTTCGAATGGTACAATGAAGTGAGGGCTAAATTTGCCTTTCTGTTCAAATCTCATAAGACCTTTCATTGGTGATGCTTTCAAGAACACATGATCCCCTATTTCAAACTCTAAATCCATTCTACGATTATCTGCATAATTCTTCTATCTACTTTCGGCAGTTTGAAGGTTTTTTTTAATTAGGACAATCTTGGATATAGTTTTTTTTAACTAATTCATGTCCAATTAATTTCATGTCCTTAATTTCTTCCCAACACATAGGAGATTTGGAGGGTCTACCATAAAGTGCTTCATATGGAGCTGCACTAATACTAGACTGATAGCTGTTGTTATAGGCAAATTTAATCTAGTGTAGATGGTCATCCCAATTTTCTCTCATCTCTAAGTATATCTTCTAATGTCTACATGGTTCTTTCTGTTTGCCCATCCGTTTGTGGGTGAAATGTTGTGCTGAATGATAAAGTGTTGTATAAGTCCTGTTGAAGACTTTTCCAAAACTTAGAGATAAAATGAGTATCTCGATATAAAACTACTGATACTGGAATTCCATGAAGTCTAATAACTTTCTTAATATATAATAGGACAAGTTTATCTAGAGAATCTGTAGTTTTTATTGGTAGAAAATGGGCTGACTTCGTTAATCGGTCCACTATCACCCAAATAGTATCATGGTTCAGTTTGATTATAGGCAAACTCATCACAAAGTCCATAGTGATGTGTTCCCACTTATACTTTGGAGTTGGTAGAGGTCGGAGTAATCCCCCTGGCTTTTGGTGTTCGGTTTTAATCCTCTAAATGTGAGACATTTACTAACAAATCCAGAGATATATTTCTTCAGCCCATTTTACCAATACTGAGGTCGTAAACTCCGATATATTTTGGTGATGTCCGGGTGTATAGTAAACCTAGAATTGTGCACTTCTTCTAAGAGGAGTCTCTTCAAGTTAGGGTTATTAGGAACGCACAACCTTCATTTGAATTGAAGCAACCCATCATCGTGAATTCTGAAGATAGACCTTAAACCCTGTTCAATTTTTTTTTTCAAAATCCCTATATTAGTGTCAGTTTCTTAAGCATTTTTAATTTTTTAAATCAATACTGGCTCGATTCTCAAGTTAGTTATATACATTTCCAGTTTGCGAACACCCCATTCTAATTCTTGTAAGGTCTCTAAAGTCTTATATTCAGAAGTTACTAGTTTTGCAATCATGTTGGAGATGTTGCAACTCAGTGTATCAGCCATCACGTTTCCTTTCCATAGATGGTCGAATATCTTACAATCCTAGTCCTTAAGAAGATCCATCCATCGATGCTGGTGCATATTCAATTCTCTCTGTGTGAAGAGATATTTTAGACTCTTGTTATCGGTATGGATCTCAAATATATCTCCATACAGATAATGATGTCAGATCTTAAGGGCATGTACAATTACAGCTAATTTTAAGTCATGAGTGGGGTAATTTCATTCATGATTCTTCAATTGTCTTGACCCGTAAGTGATGACTCTGTAATTTTGCATTAACACATATTTTAAACTCTGCCCTGACGCATCAGTATATACTGCATAACTCCCTAATCCACTAAGTAGTGTTACTATTAGAACCGTTAAATGTTGGTCTTTGAGTTCTCTAAAGCTATTTTCATAGTCTGGGGTCCATTCAAACTTAACATCCTTCTTAGTAAGTCAGGTAAGAAGGGTTGTAATCTTAGAGAATCCTTTCATAAATCGGCGGTAGTACCCACCCGTACTCAAAAATTTTCGGACACCCTTTACCGTAGTGGGACGTTCCAGTCTCAAAATAGGCTCAACTTTTTATGAATCCACAAATACTCCGTCTTTAGAAACTGCATGACCCAAGAAAGCGATTTGTTCGAGACAAAATGCACACTTACTCCATTTTGCATGCAACTTTTCTTTTTTAAGAGTTTTCAGAACTTGCCTTAAGTGTTCAACATGTTCTTATCAACTCTTCGAGTAAATCAATATATCATCAATGAATACAATAACAAATTAATCTAACCAGGGCTCAAACATCTGATTCATCATGTCCATAAATATCGTTGGGGCATTTGTCAATTCAAAAGGTAAGACCAAGAATTCATAAAGGCCATACCTAGTTTGAAAGGCGGTCTTTGAAATATCTTTGATAGTAATTGGATCGTAAATCAATCTTAAAAAAGATTTGGGCCACTTACAATTAGTCAAAAAGATTATCAATTCTGGGCAAAGGATATTTATTCTTGATGGTGACCTAGTTTAGTTGTCTGTAATCAATACATATTCGCTTGGTTCCATCTTTCTTATTAGCAAATGTTACAAGAGCACCCCAATGAGAAACACTAGAACAAATGAATCCTTTCTCTCGGAGTTATGTTAGTTACTTCTAATTGTTCCATTTCAGCTCTCACAAGTTTGTAATGATAAATGAAGATTGGTTAGGTGTCTAGTTGTAGATTAATGGAAAATTCTATTTCACAATCCGGAGGTAATATTGAAAGTTCGTCAAGGAATACATCTGGATACTTAGGGACCACCAACATATCATAAAAATCAATCTTTTTATCTTTATCACCTACCACGTCAACCTTTACATGTTAGGCTCAATAAATTATATAATTTAAATAATCATACTATATGGTAAATAACAACGTTCAATTACGAAGTAAAAGTTTCTTCATTAGGGATATTAAATACAACTTTCTTGTTATGACAATCTAAAGTCGTGTAATGAGTTGCTAACCAATCCATTCCTATAATTACTTCAAAATCCCCCACATCTAAAAGTACCAAATATATTTTTAATTCTCTATCAGCTATCTCTGTTATACAATTTTTATAAATAACATCATAAAGTAATACGTTCGTGCTTGGTGGGGATATCATCAAGATATGCCCCAAATAAACAGGTGTAACACCCAATCTTGGTGTAAAAGTGTGTGACACAAATGATTGTGTGGAACCAGGATCTATTAACACCCTAGCTAAGTTCTTAGAGACAAGATATATACCTTGGATGACATTTGGGTTGGCTTTAACATCTGATGTGGTAAGGGTGTACTATCGTCCTTGTCTTGGAGCTTCTGGCTGTTCTTTCATAAGTAAGCTGTTATGGATCAAATGTTGTTGGCTATCACACTTGAAACAGGATCGAGTGACACGATGGCATGACTAATTACCATGATTCTTTCCACAAGTATGACAGATCAGTGCCTTACTAGGAGTTGATGGTGGTTCAGGAGATATCTGTGTTACCATTTTGGGTCTCTTATCTTGT